>OX421502.1:37285415-37595081 GCA_949126835.1 Anisus vortex | reverse complement strand
ATATAGCGGGACTGAAGGCAGGGGCGAAGCCAGAAATTTTTTCCAGGGGGAGCTAAACTTTCGCGTGATAAAGATTTACCAAATTTTTAGCGAATTTAGTGCATATTTTACAAAAATCAGTTGAAAAAAATTTTTTTTTTCATTCCAGGGGGGGGGGGGGCTTAGCCCCCCTTCAGCCCCCCCTGTGGCTTCGCCCCTGACTGAAGGTATGCATGGGAAAGTAGGTCGGTACGGGAAGGGTTAATTAAATTATACTTTTATTTTTCTCACCAAAAAAAAACAAACCTAGGGTAGCATTCCAATCATTGGACTACTTCCAAATAAGGATTTACTTTTTGTTTAAATCCCCTTTCTTCTTCGTTTCGATTCTAAAATGTTCGGTCCAAATATTCAATGAACTGGGAAGAAATTGACTGAAGAAGAAAAAACACACAAGTTTTCGGTCAAAGGAAATATATTTAAAAAAAAAACAACAACTGCGTTAAGCGTAAATTATAGCATTTAGAAGGTGACGAATGAAATGACGTGTCAGTCTAATGGCATGACAGATGTACATACTGACACAAGGGGAATTGGTAATTCCTTTTTTTAATCTACATAGATACAACTTGTTGACAAGACTACTACCCATCCCCTCCCTCCGCCCCACGAGTTCATACCATCTGACAAAGCAAAATATCTGTGGCCCACCCCACATGTAGGTGGCCTACTAGGTTTTAGTTTCTGTGTTGTTGTTGTTTTTTTTTGGTGTGGTCGGGCAACCGCTACTTGAAAGTTGAACCGTACGTTCTTTGAAAATCATAAACATCAACAAATAATATTAAAGAAGACATCATTCTGGGCCTATTCATAGAGACCTATTATACACAGCGTGACGTCCGTATATTATCACGACACACTGTTGATATTTTATTTTTAACTGAGGTTATCAATCTCCACCGGAAATCGACCGCACCAAACACACCCAACCTACCCCCCCACCCCTAACATCCAATTCTAATTCCCAGCAATTCATCAAGTTTATTCATTTAGAACAAATTTAATAATAATTGCTTGTCACGTGATGTAGTTACTCAATCTCTTTGTGTAGTGTGAAGTGAAATCATGCATGGCATGTCAAGGCGCTGTCAGTGTTGGGGATGGGGCTGTGTGTGTGTGTGTAGGGGGGGGGGTCAATATGGATGGAGAATGAAAGAAAGTGAGAGAGACAGAGAGAAGAGAGAGAATATAGAGGAGAGCTTTTGAGATAGATTGTATTGGATAACAATGAGTGGGAAAGAAAGAGTGAGAGAGAAGGCGAGTGAGAAAGAGATAGAGAAAGAATAAGAAATCGAAGTGGACTCTAAATATTTCATGTAACTTGAAGACATTATTCAAAACATACTACGACAAAAGAAAAAAAAAGGGGGAAGACAATCCATCCATGGAACTATCAGTTTGTAAATGGTGGTCGCCCTACTGTTTAAATAGTGTTTACATTACCGACAGGATCTATTTTCTTTCATTGTCAGATTGAACCCTCCCCATCCCCCCCCCCCCCCCCCCACACACACATACAACATTCTCACTCCCATGCCTTAGATTTACTTATCCAAATGTAATTCCATCTCAGGTCACGTCGGGGGTTTGTATGAAGGGCCGTAATCTAAATCCCCCCTTCCCTCCCCTCTCCGCAACACCTTCCTTTGAAGGAGAGAGAATCAACCAAAATGATAAGGTGATGGGCCAGGGGCCATAACTCTGGTGGCGTGAACGTGTAAACATCCAATATGACAGCAGGTCCTTCATTCTCGTCTGCTCTATACCAAGACGAAGTAAAGCAGAAGTGGAAGTTTACTTTTTCCTTTAAAAAGGTTAAGAGTTCATTTAGCTGGCCCTGAGAGAAGGAGGGGTGTCTGCAAGTCGTTTGTGGTGTACGTCGCGCTGAATGTTTCAAGAGGCGCTTGTTAAAGGCGGTAAAACAGGAGGTGAAGTGTTCAACCCGAGATCATCTTGTAGTGCCGCCTATGTAAGTTAATGAGGTAAGTGGGCCGGCCCGGGGTAAGGTTTGCGTCGTCGATGTAGTCATTGAAATTGTGTAAGTCTATCTCCGTCCGCTTGACGTACGTGGGTGGGCCGGGAGGGCTTGCTAGTAAGTTTACTCTGGTTAAAACTAATCGTCCCACTTGAAGGCACTTCAGGGTTTGATCAAATATGTTTTTTCAACATCTTGTTTTACATGGAATTGGATTTCTTGTATTTAAATAAATGAGTATTTTCTTATTGACACTGGATCAGTGTTAACTAAACAGTGAAGTGGGATAGATTGGAAGATAGAAAGATAGAAAGATAGAAAGATAGAAAGATAGAAAGATAGAAAGATAGAAAGATAGAAAGATAGAAAGATAGAAAGATAGAAAGATAGAAAGATAGAAAGATAGAAAGATAGAAAGATAGAAAGATAGAAAGATAGAAAGATAGAAAGATAGAAAGATAGAAAGATAGAAAGATAGAAAGATAGAAAGATAGAAAGATAGAAAGATAGAAAGATAGAAAGATAGAAAGATAGAAAGATAGAAAGATAGAAAGATAGAAAGATAGAAAGATAGAAAGATAGAAAGATAGAAAGATAGAAAGATAGAAAGATAGAAAGATAGAAAGATAGAAAGATAGAAAGATAGAAAGATAGAAAGATAGAAAGATAGAAAGATAGAAAGATAGAAAGATAGAAAGATAGAAAGATAGAAAGATAGAAAGATAGAAAGATAGAAAGATAGAAAGATAGAAAGATAGAAAGATAGAAAGATAGAAAGATAGAAAGATAGAAAGATAGAAAGATAGAAAGATAGAAAGATAGAAAGATAGAAAGATAGTTTAAAAGACATAGAGAGTGATAGGGTAAGTGAAATGTACAAAGGGATGGGAATAGAGAAAAAGTATTAGAAATGAAAGCAGTGGTGAGTAATGTAGAAAGCGAAAGAGAGCGAGAGAGAGAGAGTGGAAGAGAAAGAAAGAGATAAAGGGAAGAGAGAAAAGACAGAGAGACAGAGAAAGGGAAGAGAAAGAGATAGAGGTATGATGAAAGATAGACAAAGATCAAAAGAAAGTGTGAAATAAAGAAGCGATTGAGAGAGAGAGAGAGAGAGAGAAAGAGAGAGAGAGAGTGAGAGAGAGAATACACAATAAATTATAGGATTGAGAGAAGAGCGAGAGAAAGACATGTAATAAAAGAAAAAAACAGAGAGAATGAGAGAAAAAGAGTGAGAGAAAGAGAGAGAAAGAGAGAGAGAGAAATAAAGACAGTACTATAACAAGAGAGAAAAAAAAGACAGGATAGCTAGAAAACCAAGACAGACAAAGATAGACCCACAGGGACAGTGAGTAATTTGTATAATTCCAGGTTGTCGTCTGCAAGACTTCTGTCAAAACTTGAACCCTTGAAAGTAGCACGCGCACCGACGATGAGTTCAAAGATCAAACCCCAACTGGGCCCAGACGTAGAGATGGCCCTAATGGGCCGCATGCTAGGAGGCCAACCTTGAGGTTTATTGTGCTGTTGAACGAAGGTATGTGAACACGTGACCATGGAGCTATCTGGCTAGCCACAGTCCAATTAAAAGCCATTTATTTCATTGTAGAGGTTAAATGAAAAAAAAAGAATTATAAAGGGAGATAATAATTGTGTTGACGTTTACGATAAACATATAGGGTTGTGTCTTTGTTATAGTGAAAGAGAGAGAGAGAGGGGGGGGGGGAGGGGGATGGGTGAGTACAGAGAGGCTGCAGAAATTAGAGCAAGGGGAAGAAAGGACTAAGTACTCAACTTCTAATTAAATCCTAATCAAACTTAAAATTCTCGGGCAAAAAGTATATGATAATAGATTCAGAGATAAATAATAGGAGCTTTAGGGCAGGGGTCGGCAACCTACGGAACGCGTGCCAAACTTGTCACGCGAAGCCCTTTTCAATGGCACTCGCAAAACTTCAAAAATTTGAGTCTCTACCACAAAAAAAAAATAGAGTGTGTTGACTTTTAGGCTGTTGGCACGCTGAATGAATTAGAAATACTACTTTGGCACACTGTTAGCAAAAGGTTGCCGACCCCTGCTTTAGGGTACTTGTGTGTGTGTGTGCGTGTGTGTGTGTGTGTGTGTGTGTGTATATATATGTGTGTGTGTGTGTGTGTGTGTATGTGTGCGTGTGTGTGTGTGTGTGTGCGTGTGTGTGTGTGTGTGTGTGTGAGGGAGAGATATAGCTGTTAGGGTGGGGGACAAGAGAAAAACATAGGGACTGAGTCACCAAGACAGTCGACTAGCGGGTGTTTAAGTTTAAGTAAGATAGAAAAGGAATTATTGTAGGGTAAAAGTAGCAAATATACAAGTGAGGAACAGCTCCAGAAAATGAGGAACATGTCCTTCAAACCTGCCTACCTGTACCACTCTACCCAGTCAGCCATAAGGCCCACATGGCCTCCAGGAAACTGACTTGACAAACTGTATGGTGGACTGGAACAAATGTAAGCCACTGCGCAGTTTATCCCAAATATTGGAGTTGTTGTCTAAATCCTCCAAAATCATAACACTTGAGAACGAAGAAGAAGAATTAGCAAATATTATTTCTGTTCATATGTTGTTTATTGAAATGGTTAAAATCGTAAATCATATCGATCTTTGACCTTTTAACTAACATAACAATCTGGTGTTGTTTTTTTAATAAGCAACATTGCACTATATATTATTACACTATCGCCAACTGTTCTATAGCTACTTGGATAGGCTTTTGAAATCCTCAACCAAGCAAACAAAATGGCAGCTTAATACATCTTCACTTACCTATAAAAGCTAGAAATTCTTTTTAAAAACAAAAACTAGTTCAACTAAACATTATATTTTTTAACTGGATTTTTAAAATAAGTTGTTTATTTACTCCAGTGTTCTGAAACAAATATTACTTCGAATGAATTACAGTTTGCAAATGCAGTTAACGCAAAATGTTCATTATTGTCTTGATTGTTCGGGATTTTATATCAAGAAGTTCTTTTTCGATACATATAATATATATATGAGTGACTATGACCCTTCCACACCATTCCCCGATTCCGCCATCTTGTATACATTAAAATAAGGAGCAGGAATGAGGTGCACGTGTTTATCAAGAGATAGCAACAGTTATCCACAATAAACTTTGATGCATGGGTCTGTATATAAAAGAAGCTTCCCCCCCCCCTCCGGATAAGTCCTCACAACTCCCCAAAATCTTATCACCCAGTTACGGACAATTTGCTTGGTCAATCCCGATCATGTGTTGTTGTCCTTTTTTTTTTCTTCTTTTCTTTTCCCATATCTCCTCACCGGATGTAAGAGGTGGGCGTGAGCCAAGCAGATCCTGACTTTCACCGGCTCCGACGTCACTTGCTAAAGGGAAATAATCCAAGGGCACACAACTCCTGGGGATAGAAAAAAGAGACTCGCCACCAGCACGTCTTAGAAGAGGTGTATGTAATGCTCTCCCCCCTGTGTTGATTTTGTGGTGTTGCCCCCATGGGCGCTAAAAACTCAGGAAAAAACCCCCACAAAAACCAAACAACTTTTTAAGTCTGCAGAATTATTTCGTTAAACACTTTCCACTCTCGGTGGTTTGTTTGCCCTCGACACCCACCTCCCACTTGGATGTGGCGAGTCAATAAAATAATGACAAAATCATCATCAAAGAAAAAGGGTATTGAAGTATTGAGTTAATAAATGCTTTAGTTAACAGATATTTGGTGGAAAAAAAAATTAAGTCAAATGCACAGTCTAAGCTTTCACGGTTACCTAGACAAATAAAAACGTTAAAGGGTGCAAAGGATTTGTGGACCAATGTTGGGGCGCTACTTTTCCCACCCCGTATCCCTGGGGGGGGGGGGGGGGGGAAGGGACGCCAATGGATGAAAGTAGGGTTACAGTGGGTCCTTAGTCCTTACTTGGTGCGAACTGACTGGAATTTAAAACTACTTTATTGAGGCACTTAATATTATTATTTTTCTCCCAAAAAAAATAAAAAAATACATACACACAATTTAAATACAAGCTAATATCATAGATACAAATATAAAAATGTGCATAACACAAATACACATATAGTACAGTACCCGCCGAACCAAATTGATCATAGGCACCGTGAAGCAGCGTTCGTTTCAGGGGATTGTGTGGCCAGCACAATGCCCAGCCGCCCCTTACTCTACTTCAACTAGTGTCAGATCTGGGTAGATTCAGAGACCCCCCCCCCCTGCCTCCAACCACAGGCTTACACCAGGATTTGAACCCAGACCAGATAAACAGACAGAGAATGAGAACGATAGGGAATTTAAAGAAAATTCAGTCGAAAATATCAAAAAATTAAAACAAATATGAGAAAGAAATGAATAAAGAAAGAGATAGTTATAGGTAGAGAAATAATGAGTGAGAGAGAGATCATCATCATCATCTGTCCTTTGGGTTCTTTGTGGAACATAGGGCCTCTGTCAAAGCACGCCACTCTTCACGGTCTCTTGCTAGTCGCTTCAATTCTTCCCAACTCTTTCCAGTTCTTTCAGTTTCATCCAGTATGCTTCGTCTCCATGTTCGCTTGGGTCTTCCTCTATGCCGAGAGAGAGATACAGGGAGAGAAAGAGAGAGAGAGAGAGAGAAACTTGACCCCCACATAGAAATATGTAGAACCTGACCAAGTCAAGATGAAAGGTGTCCAGAACCAACGCCACAAGCATTGCCCAAGATTTAACGGCAGCATTCCAGTCAGCTGTCCACACCCCCCCTCCCCCCCCTCCCAAGTTGCCCCCAGCCAGCCCCCCCCCCCCATTTCAACATCACCGCTCTAACAGCAATTTGCCCTAGCGGCTTACACGGGAATTAACTCGGCAAACAGTCCAGATAGGGTCCCCGATGTGGGGCCCGTGAGAAGGACCATCGAGGAAACTGGGAGGGGCGGGTAGGGGGCGTTCAATCCGATGAGGCACCTTCAAGGGTTTACAGAAAGGCTCAGGCTTTGGGAATCGACATTGCCAGCCCCCCCCCCCCCACCCCCTTTTTTTTCTTCTTTTTTTTCCCACTCCCTTTACAGATTGTTGATTTGTCGCCCTTTGAAGAACACGTTTCGATGTCACTGGCCTTTATGTAACTCAAGTTATATTTTCACATTTAAACTCATTCATTGATTTTTGAAAAACTTCAGGCGGGTCCTCGCGCTTTGTTTGGGAGGGTGGGGGAAGTCTGTTTATTTTAATGTAGGCTCGAAGGAACGGACTGTGTGTGTGTCAGTCTGTGTGTGTGAGCGGGTGAGATGTCAGCACCCGTCGCACTTCCACCAGATTTGCACGGGACGTGAATGGAATAGGGTCTAAACTTGTTTGCATTGCTTTGCCTTCAGTATTACAAAAAAAAAAGAAAAGAAAAGAGTATGACAATGAAGGGATTATGTACCCTTTTCTTTGTTATCTGAGTTATCTCCCCCTCCTGATCGGCAGCGAGGTTTTCATTAAAGATTATTTCCATAGCAACGCCAAATGAAGACAAGACAATCCCAACATTTCTTAGTTGTATATTTCTTTGTCTTTTGTGTGTGTCTTGTGTCAAAGAAGGGGAAAAAATATTAAATTAATGGATCTATAGTTTGAAATAAACAGTACCGTAAATGTATGTTGAAATACAATAGGTGCAAGATGTAAGGGATATTTTAATGGCATCGTTGGTCTAGGGGTGGGAACCTTATGCAGAATATCACATTTGACGACAAGCCTTTCAAACAATAGAAAAAAACATTTCAGTGAGAAATCCAGTGCACGGAACTATAACTTTATACACACTCTGGGGCGAAGCCAGAATTTTTTTCCAGGAGGGGTCTGAACTTTCGCGTGACAAAATTTACCAAATATTTAGCGAATTTAATAGATTCTAGATATTTAAAATAAACACACTTATATATTAGCATAGGGCCTATATACTGGTAGTGAAACTAATTAAAAAAAAAAAAAACCAAATGCTTATTTGAATACGTCATCACACTAGTAAGATTACACGCTTAACATAGAACGCATGAGACATTTATTTTCTATCGTGTGACGTCGTGTAGCAAAACAAAATCAGATTTTTTTTCGCGGCTAGAGCAAGTGGAAATGTCTACACATGTGACGTCAAATTGCAAGGGATATAACTCTTTTGTTAATTCAATATAATATATATTTTTACGCACGTACATGAGGTTTATTGTTTGTTTATAGTGCATTTATACATCTGTATGTGTTTGTGTGTATGTAGAGTGTAGAGGGATGGGGGGAATAGTCAGCTGGGTGATGATGGTTGGAGGAAAAGGGGGGGGGGGAGGTTACTCCAAGTAATTCTGAACATTTCTACACTCTTAGACTGAATTGTCTAGTGTAGTTTTAAAATACTTTTTCTTTGTATTTATACAAATATTTTTTAAAATAAAATCTCTACTTTATTTCGGGGGGGGGGGGGGGAACGGAGTGTGTGTGTGTATGGGGGGGGGGACAAGGGTTGACACTCTCCAACAGAATGCTGAAAATTACATCACGAGTTATGAATCTTAGGGGGAAAAGAGCGGGAATATCTGTGTCTGCGTCAAACTGCATCGTTATTAGTTGTGGTCCCGTTCTCCATATTTCTGCAGCCACTGATCGTTCCCCCCACCCCTTCGTTTAGTTTAACTTCACTTCAAGGAGACCTAGTTAGGTTCCATTCATTGCCCCATAATGCGCCCCCCTTCCTTTAAACTTCACAATATTTGACGACCCATCGACATCTTTTGTTGATACAACATGACCTCTGACCTCGGCCCCCAAGTTTTAATGTTTCCCCCCCCCCCCTCAACATCTTCCCCACCTCCCAAAACCGTTCTTCTGCCCCCCCCCCTTCTACTGCTGACTTTTGAACTCACATTTTTATGTGCTAACAACTAACCAATGCATAAAAAACATTGTGTTCATTTTCAACAGTACAAATAAACGTAACTTCATTTCGTCTTGTCTGACACGCCCCCCTCCCCTCGATCCTATGATCCACTTATCCACGACATGGATTATTTTTGTAACAATTTGAAATGCAATTATAATTTAACCAGCCACTTAACTTTTTTTTAAATTTCTCTTTCTTGCCCAGTATTGCTGGAAAGTAAACAAAAAACCCAGTTATCACTTTATTTTTTCACCTAGAAATAACAAGCTGACAAGTCTGACCCATATAAAAAAAAAACTTTTTTTTCTAATTTTTTTTTTTAAACCAAGGCCTAAATCTTTTTATTTTCTCTCTCTTTTTCTCTTACAATCAAAAGGAGTTAAACTTCATGTCTTGGGCGCAAAAGAAAATATTATCTAGAATTTACTTCTTTGCATCCACGACTTACAAGGGTCTGATGGATCTTCTAACGTCTGCGGCTGACAAGAATAAATACACGAATTCTTTCCCCTTTCGTTTCGTTAAAATCGTTTCGTTTTCCTTTCACCT
The DNA here is from genome assembly GCA_949126835.1 of Anisus vortex. NCBI lineage: Eukaryota > Metazoa > Mollusca > Gastropoda > Planorbidae > Anisus > Anisus vortex. The sequence goes on along the minus strand of OX421502.1, from coordinate 37,585,605 downwards.
TTTTTTTTAATTGTTTGTCATTCGTTGGTAAATTGTTAGCGTGCAGTTTTTTTTTTGTTTTTTTTTTTGTAAAAATTGTTTGGCTTTACCACGGAACATAGATCAACGGAAAACGCCATTTTGTTTTGAAAATAGTTCCGGAAATACCTGTAAAAACATTGAAAATAAAATGGCTGCAAAAGCCAGCTATAAATACATCTGTAATGTATTTTAAAGATGTTAATTGTTAGCCCATAAATAGAATTGATAATGTCAAAACTAAGGATTATGAAACTTTGCTCAAGATAGTGAAACATATGAAAGAAAGAATTAACATTGAAATCTAACTAATTCTTTTAGGCCTTCTAGAAAATTATTTAGAATTTCAATATTTTATATAAAACTCAGCTTTTTTTATTCACCGAAAATGTTCAAGTAACAGTATAAATAAAAATGAACTTTGCATACTTAATAATTATTAGAACATTATATTTGAGTCTGCATATAATGTTTAGGAAATCAAAGTAAGAAATCCGGTTTTAAGAAAAGAACATTTTACCAATGTAACTAGAAAATAAAACTTAAAAATTCTACTTAACAATAACTAGATCTAGACCTCTAGTACAGGGGTCGGCAACCTTTTGCTTATAGTGTGCCAAACTAGGATTGCTAAATCATTCAACGTGCCAACAGCCTGAAAGTGAAAGTCAAACTACTCAACTATATTATTTTTATAAGACAATTTATTTAGTGCCTTAGCAAGACCAAGACCAAAAGAAAAGGAGCGTTATGAAGATAATCATAAAAGCGTTTTATATTTAATAACAAATCAACATGTTTAAATCCATTCATAGCTAATACACAACTTCATTTTTCAACTTACACATTAATGGTTAATGAACCAACATTTAAATTTCCTTGTCAAGATTCAATATATATTCTAGTTCTAGTATAAGCAATAAATTCATTATAGTTTGATCTCAGCCTATCTGAGATTTCCACTCATATAGTATTTGACTTTTGAGGATGACTATTCAATGCATTGATGTGTCATATATGTGTAATAATAATAGGCACTGGGTAGTTAATGTAATGTTTAAAATTTACATATAGTCTACATTCGTTAGTCATATAATATTTATATAAATTTCGAATATCTTATATAGTTTGATAATTTTAAAGTTATAAATCTAAATTGTACGCCTTATTTAAAAAAAAAATAACAACAACAACAAAATAATATTAGACATATTAACGCAAAGAAATCGGGTTAATTGTTTCCCTTTAAATGCTCCATTTTCGATGCTAGTGATACCAAACGAGTTCATTTTTTTTTAAAAATATAACTAGTGTTACATATAAATTATTATTTCTTTATACAAATTCAGCATTCTGCTCTTTTTTCAATGTGTAATTAGATGTATAAAATTAATTTACGTTGTAAATAAACAATTTCTGTATTAATAAAGTCGATTTAAGGAGTTTATTTTTTTATACATTAATAATTACAACAATTGCATAATATAATTCTAGTATATAAGCCTCTTATATTTATTACAAAGATAAAACAAACACATTTGTTTTAGAATTAATTATATTTATACTTAATTAATAGAGATGAGCATAAACATGCTTTTGAATGTAATTAGCATGTATCAATTAATGAATGCTCTTCGCTAATTTTTCAATGTCAGGTATATATTTAGTCACTTCTGAGTGGTCAAGTGTAAGTGGCCTCTTTATATACTTAAAACAGCTTTCATGTGCGATAAGATATGTTCACTAGTGTAAATTAAACTAAAAGCTGAAAGTAGAGCGAATCCCATGCAGTTGACTTTACTAAGCAGCTTACTTTCAGATTTTCACGAAATCGTCACATTTCGATGCACATTTTTCGGATGTTTAAAATGAACAAAATCCAATATCCCTCCACTAAAAAAGATCCTGATCTAATTAGTTTGTAGTAAGATGATGCCAGTAAGGTTTGATGTGGTATGGAGACACGAGTCCATGAATTTGAAAGTTTTGCTTTTGTTGAAAAAAACTCCGCATTGAGTGCTACAATGTACTTCTGAAAAAGCACATTTATCTTAATTTGCCTTAAATTAAGTTAATAGTTTAAATGTTTCGAAATTGATTTCACAGCAAGATATGTCCAGTTCCAATGCAAATCCATACCAGTGATCCAACACTTCAAGTGCTTTTCGACCCCGTCCTTGTAAATGCAAGTTCAACTCACTGAGATGTGTCGCTATGCCATTCAGAAACAAGTCAGTTCTCCGCATTCAATACCGGAATCGTTTTTGTTTTTATCAAAATACACCTTAATTGCTTCCAGCTAAGAAACTAATCTATCAACGACTATACTTCGCATCACTTTCTTCTAGAAGAGACTTGAGCAACTATAAAATTGACTATCTTAACAATAGATTCAATCACAGATGACGAGTCCAATGATGAGAGCTTTGCATACAAACATTCCTGGACTTAAGCAGTCGACGTCTAGTGTGATTCCCTTGTAGTTCACCACGCAGCACCCATTAATTATGCTGACGTATGTTGTTTTGACTTGCATTAAAAAATCTCTTTCGTGGAGGTCTCTCGCGTGCCAATGAAAATCGATCTGCGTGCCAAGTCTGGCACGCGTGCCTTAGGTTGCCGACCCCTGCTCTAGTAGAATATGTGTCGTGGGTTTGCAACCTATCAATAATAGAAAAACCTATTTTAAAAAGACTATAGCTACATATAGAAAAGAAGAGCTGTAAGGTTAAATACAAGTAGATATGAGAAGACTGAGAAGTATATCTTGATCATACACAAAGCATTACATTCCAGCTTAGAAATAAAATGAGGCGCTGTGGCTGAGCGGGCAGCGCGTTCGCTGCCGTAACGAAGGTCCTGGGTTCGAATTCTGGTGAAGTCTAAGATTTTTTCCCGGGTCTGCAGTCTGCAGGTGTCCCTGAGTTTACCCAGCCTAACTTTAGTTGGGCTAAAGTAAAGGCAGCTGGGCATTGTACTGGCCACACAATCCTCTATTTCGTGTCCACAGAATTTGGTGACTTTGCTTCACCGGCCCTTTGGATCAATTTGGTCCGACGGGATACTTGGAATTAAAACATAACAATCTAGTCAAATAATCAAAAAGACATTAAAAGCAGTTGAATGGAATTTTCTTATTCCATTTGCACAGACTAATTCAAATACATTTTCTTTTCCATACGAGTGGCATGCGAGCATGGAATGGGTTACCCGAACCACAAGGCAGGAAAACCAGCAGCTTAACACAATATTAAACCTTTAATTTAAAATGCAAGACTATACTCAAGTCCACGGATAAGCGTAGGACGCAATAATCTTCTTTTCTGAACTAGCGTCAGTAGCATATAAAGTTCCATAGCATGATATACATTAATAAGACTGTGGCTTTTATAAGTCGAAAACTAAAATAAAGTATTTATTTAGTACGTTGACCATTCTGCAAGTTCCACCGTGTCAATGTTTAATACCGAACAATAGTTCACACACACACATACACACACACATATATATATAGACCTGTATTTGAACGACCTAACGAAACGCTCACAAAAATCATCTGCACATTTCTTCATGTCTATTGAAATAAAGAAAACAACACCAGGAACGATACACATTCATAATTTAAATTGAAAGTAGCAATTCTCGCTTGTGTAGAACTGATGTGTGTAGTTAATAATAAGAATTAAAAAAAAAATCTCTCTCGGTCGGTGGAACAAATGATTAATTGGCAGTGAATTGTTTAATCAACCAATCAAAACATAATGAAAGATGATTTGTTTTAAATCTGTATTCTTTTTACAATTTTGTTTAAAAAATCCAGTGCAGGGAAAAAACAAAGATGAGTGAAGCGGGGAAAACAAAGATGAGTGAAGCGGGGAAAACAAAGATGAGTGAAGCAGGGAAAACAAAGATGAGTGAAGCAGGGAAAACAAAGATGAGTGAAGCAGGGAAAACAAAGATGAGTGAAGCGGGGAAAACAAAGATGAGTGAAGCAGGGAAAACAAAGATGAGTGAAGCAGGGAAAACAAAGATCAGTGAAGCAGGGAAAACAAAGATGAGTGAAGCAGGGAAAACAAAGATGAGTGAAGCAGGGAAAACAAAGATGAGTGAAGCAGGGAAAACAAAGATGAGTGAAGCAGGGAAAATAAAGATGAGTGAAGCAGGGAAAACAAAGATGAGTGAAGCAGGGAAAACAAAGATGAGTGAAGCAGGGAAAACAAAGATGAGTGAAGCAGGGAAAACAAAGATGAGTGAAGCAGGGAAAACAAAGATGAGTAAAGCAGGGAAAACAAAGATCAGTGAAGCAGGGAAAACAAAGATGAGTGAAGCAGGGAAAACAAAGATGAGTGAAGCAGGGAAAACAAAGATGAGTGAAGCAGGGAAAACAAAGATCAGTGAAGCAGGGAAAACAAAGATCAGTGAAGCAGGGAAAACAAAGATGAGTGAAGCAGGGAAAACAAAGATGAGTGAAGCAGGGAAAATAAAGATGAGTGAAGCAGGGAAAACAAAGATGAGTGAAGCAGGGAAAACAAAGATGAGTGAAGCAGGGAAAACAAAGATGAGTGAAGCAGGGAAAACAAAGATGAGTGAAGCGGGGAAAACAAAGATGAGTGAAGCGTAAATAGCAACAAAAAAAAACTACGGGAAAAGGGAAATTATTCAAAAACTATCTGTGAAAATTAGAAAAATGACACCTTGTGGGTTATGTTTAAAATGTTTTCCATATTTTTGTTTATCCACAAGTTGTGTACTATTGTCTTCTGTCGCACATTGCCAGAACAAAGCTGTCACTAAAAGAACAAAGGCAAATTCTTTCTAAGGCATTACAATAATATTATTTAGCCTACGAAACTATCAAATTGTATTGACTGGCCTACACTATCACGTGTCATTCACAAAACTTTCAAATATTAATTTGCAAGATACTTAAATGTCATTTACAACACCACAAATGTCATTAAACAACACAATCGAATGCCATTTACAAAACAATTTGTTGTTTACATCACAATCAAATGCCATTTACAACACAATCAAACGTCATTTTCAACACCACCAATTTTCATTTACAAAACAATCAAATGTCATTTACGCAACAATCAAATGCCGTTTTCTAACACCTCCTGCCTCTTACTGTTTAATAAAGTTTTTTTTTACAACATCTGAGGATCAAAATGTGTTTTGGGTTTATTCCCCTTCAGTAGGAGCTCAGTTAACTCCCTCTATTCCCCCCACCCCTAGGCGTTATCTCCCGTCCCTTCTGGTTTGTTGATATCCCATTTCAAGGTCTGTTTGGGAGACACCATCGGTTGCCTGGGCGACGCGGCGAGAGGCCAGTCTTTTAAAGAAAACAATGGCAACTTAATCAGGCTAAGAACCCACATACTGACATAACCCGGAACGAAAATCTGGCCTCACGTGGTCTTTACTCTTTGTATACTTAGGGGTGGAAAAAAAAACCAAGAAAAAAACTTTAGCTGAAAAGGGAGAGAATTTATGCTTATAAATAGCACTTTCTTTCAAATGACGTGAAGTAAAATGCAAATAAAACGCAAAATTAGTTCTTAGAGAAATGTGGAGTATTAATGTTTGTATGTGTGTGTGTTTGCTTTGTTTGTTTGTGTGTATTTGTTTGTTGGAAAGTTGATACGTTGTGTTGATTGTGGGGTCAGACCAATGCATCACCCTAGTCATGCTAGTAGTTGCAAGTGCATTACAGTCGATTCATTTTACAAATAGAAGTCTTTAGTCTCCGGTGACGCTAAGGATAGCTCTACACCCCTGTGTGTGTCGCTGTGTTTCTGTGTGTCTGTGTGTGTCTGTCTGTGTGAGTGATTGTATATGTGTTGTTGTTGTTGTCAAGGTTGGCAATGCCAACTCAGAAATCTCTGGTCGAGGCTTGATGCTGTATGCTGTTGGTTTAGTGCTTTTTCTTTTACAGTAAGCTGTAAACTGCGGCCTGGTGAGAAGAACTTCAACGTTTAAACCTGGATAAACAGACAATTTTATGTTTGACACCCAAAACATGCATGTCTCAGACGGAGCGAGTCGGGGAACCCGCTTTACTTTAATCTCAACAAGAACTTAACCGCACAAGAGCCGCGAGAACGGCTAAGCAGTACGCGGCGCCTGAGCAAGACCATCGTAAGTACACACTAGGGTCACTACGCATAAGGCCTAAGGCCTCCAGCGCGTGACGTACAGAAGCAGCACTTTGGCCTGTATTTACGATGGTCTTGGCCCGAGCGCCCCATTATGCCGTATGCTCGCTGGCTTGTCTGTCTTTAATGCAGCACGCCATCTTATGGCTGTTACAAATCATTATACTTTGATTACATTATCATTATGTCTTGTGATTGCTCTTATATTTATAGAGTGGTCTTCAAGCAACACTTTTTTTGTTGTTGTTTTTCCTTAAACTTAAAGGTCTTTGGGGGCAGTTATTGGACACTGCGTGTCCATTAGTCCTTTCAGTGGGCTTGATAGACTTGGCGGTGTGCATATCCCTCCAAGTCGGCTTTGGACTTTTCATTTCTCGATCAACTTAATTATTAATTAACATTAATATACAATTTAGCATGCAAATTAAAAAAAGACAAAAAAAAACCACTAGATATTTCTGCTGTGACCGCTGGAATCGATCAAATCTTTTACACGTGGCCTTAGGCGGTTTCCACCAGTTGTACCCCCCCCCCCCTCCCGACAGCATCTTTTCCAGCGACAACAATTAAACCAGATTTCACTCTAGATTTTTATACAATTACAAGACAGGACAAGTTATCTGAGTGTTGCTTTATTGTTACGGTTGTCTAGACGAGGGGTCGGCAATCCTAGGGACGCGTGTCAAACTTGGCACGCAGAGCAATTTTCAATAGAAGTTTTGGAGTCATTAAATACGGTGTGCGCACGAAAAAAACAAACAAGCGTTAAGCTCTAAAAATAGAGCAAGCGGTCCATCTGATTATAGTCTTTTATGTGCACCGGAAAACTAACGAAGTAAAGGCCCCACATGCACAAACTAGCTTCTTATTATAGTCTTTGGACGAAGAACTATTGCAGAAAATGTTTATTTAAAACGCTTTCACGTAAATTATTATAATCTTCTAATAATTACATCTTGTAATAAATATTATAATGTTGGATTTATATAAAAAATAATAATTAGTCAGTAATATTTGTTATATTACAAAACATCACTTGTTTGTCATTACTATTGAATCAAATGTGGAAACGTTGTTTTAATCAAAGGGAGATAATGAACTCGTTTTTGAGCTAATTTTTCTAATATGTTTCTTTTCTTCTTTTATAAAAGAATAAATGACTTATAATTTATAACTTTAAAATGTTCAAACGGTAAAAAGTATTTGGAAATTATTTAAATATTATATGACCAAAGAATGTGTATGTATATTTTAAAACATAACATTAACTACCAAGTTTGTATGATTACTACGTATCTATTCCGCTTAACGATAATGGTTGGGCATAACCACCGTAAAGTCAAAATACATACGGTAATGACTTCTCAGTAAAAACTGAGATAAAATTATAACTTTTACATGTGTTAGATCAATATTACTAAGAAATGATAATGACAATAATTATCATAAATAAGTTTAGTAATAAAAAATATTGTATTTATGATATAATTGCAACTAAAAAGGATGATTATCACTAACACGTTAATTTTGTATTAAATATAAAACGCTTTAACAATTTTCTACATAAATAATCAAACAATCTCCTTTGCATTTGGCCTTGGTCCTGCTACGGAGTTAAATTAATTGTCCTATAAATATATAGTTTTTTTTAAACTATAACAGAGCAGGTTGACTTTTAGGCTGTTGGCACGCATAATGATTTAGAAATCCTAGTTTGGCACACTGTTGGCAAAACGTTGCCGCTCCCTGATCTAGACTTTATATTATTTGTTAGTAAAATACAAATAAATACCTTTTCAAAAAAATAATTCAGTATACAATTAACGGGAGAGATGGTGATGAAGAGAAGAAGAGAGAGAGAAAAAGTGTGAGATAAGGAGAAAAATTGAGGGGAGATGGAAATGGAGAGAAAGAAGCGGGAGGGCTATGGAGCGAGATGGAGAGAGGGGCAAAGAGAGGGAGAAATAAAGATAGGTGGAGAGAAATAGAGAAAGGAAAGAGGGGGGGGGGTAAATAAAGACGAAGAGTGATGGTGGGAGAGGACGGAGATAGAGAGAGAGAGAGAGAGAGAGTGGGAGAAGGAGGAAAAGTGAGAGAAAGGTAAAGAAAGAAGGGAAGTGAGGTGAAGATGGGAAAGGTAGGTAAAGAGAGAGAGAGAGAGAGAGAGAGAGAGAGAGGGAGAGAGAGAGAGAGAGAGAGAGGGCAGGATAAATACTACTGTATTTGTCCAAAGGGGTTATGAAGAGTTTTTATCCTGGGGCAGCGCGTTCGACTGGCGAACCGAAGGTTCTGGGTTCGAATTCTGGTGAAGACTAGGATTTTTTTCCCAGGATTTGAGGGTGTCCCTGAGTCTGTCCAGCTCTGATGGGTAGGCTACTGACAGTAGTTGGGGTAAAAAGTAACGGCGCTGGGCATTGTGCTGGCCACACATCCCCGCGTATGCTGCTTGACCAGGTCTATGATCAGTTCAATCCGAAATGGTACTTTACGTTTTACATCGTTTGTGTTAGGTTTAATTTGCCTCAAATGAAAAGAGGTTAGGTGGTTTAATGTAAATGTTGGAAGTGAAGAATGGAGGTGTGATGGATGAATGTCCAACTATGGGTAGTAGGGTGGATGAGTGGGTGATAAATAGTGATGCTTCAGTAGTATCTCCTGCCAGGTTTGCCAGCCCTTCACCCCCCGGGGCGCTTGTTTGGAACACGTTTAAAACGGCTGCTTCACACACAACACGGGACATTGGACGAGGGCTAGTAGCTCTCTGCTATCCACCAAGACTGACTCGCGTTTTTCTGCTCGTCGCTATTTACTCAATCCCACGGGAGGGTAAGATAAGTCTAGACAAATTCACAACAAAGATCACTCAGTCGTTAGGCAATCGGCTAGAGTTATGGCTCTTGCATTTAAACGCCACCGGCTACACTCACAAAGGAAGCCTTATGCTTTATTTCTAGAACTGTAAGATAAGAGGATCAAATATAAGGCCAACATACCGTAAGGGCGGGAGATATTTACACCATAATCCCTTAATCTGCGAGTACATATCTTCTTCTTCTTCTAGCTAAACGGGGACAAATCTTGAAATATCCGAAAAGGCACCGATTTAGTCCTTGTCCTACTTGAGCTGTGCCTAAGCCGGGGAACAGTTTATTTCTACATTAATTGTCACACTAAATCCTGGTTTAAGTACACTTGAATTCTTACCCCAAAGTCAGCCAATAAACAGTTCATGAACTGTATTGTCAACATAGTTCTTGTTACCATTCCTATGTCCACACTAGCTTGTGTCCGGCCTATATTCTTCCTTGTTGACCTGACTACTGTTCAGTCATTTGGAACACAACTATCTGATATTTATGACTGTGACAATAATATAAAAATAATTCTAATTTTTTAAAAAAAGAGAGAAAGAACTGGAACTGGAGAAAGAAAAGAAACGAAATACACATAAATATTATCTACAAAAAATGTTGACATTTTATTCTGAGGGCCGACCAGCCAAGATAAACCATTGAGCGACTGACTTTAATGGCCGGGAACTCCCGAGGAAATACGGAGAAAACCCGCAGTGCAAACAGTGTGCCGCCCCTCCCCCCCTCCTGCCCCGGTCAATGCAGGGCGCTTTCAGAGAAATATTGCCCGTGTCCAGTTAACAATGAAAATGTTTGTTTTGCGACCTCCCTCTATCCACTCCCTCAACTTTATTCCCCCCCCTCCCCCTCGGCCCACCTTCCAATACCACTGTATTTGTCCAGTGGGGTTATATAGAGCTAGTTATCCACGGATGCATCACCCATATAACAAACAAACATGTTACCACGAAAAGAAAACAACAACGTCCGGGCAAACATGTACACTGTATAGAGGCATAAGCATATCAGGTAGGTTTTGACACCTTCATTTCTTTCTGGGCGCTCTGAGACGGCAGTCTGTGTTGTATTTCGCCACATCGTTCGCCATGGGAAAGGGAGCAGACCTATCTAAAGGGGAGCAGATCTGTCTAAGGTGGGTGGGGCACCCTTTCCTGATAGTGTCTATTAAACCTATTAAAGTCTCTCAACAATAGACAAAATATCCTTTTTTTTTACCCTCCCCCCCCCCCCCCTTCCTACCATTTTATGTCTCTACCACACCCTCAACGCAATGATAAATAAAATGAAGGAAAGAAAAGTGCCGAGAAATGTATTATTGCCAGGCTGCAAAACAGACAACGAAGATACTGGGGTGTAGGGGGGGGGGGCATCCACACATTTACTTTAACATGCAACCACATACATTTAATACTATCATAGTGTCTCAGATTGGTTTTTAATACGATACAGAAACCAAGGAATATAGCACGATTGTTCCATCCCTTCTTATTTCTCACTTGAGAACGTATCTTTCGGTATTTAGGTTTTGTTCTTTTTTTTTTTTTAAATTATTTTTTACGGTCTTCTGGCCCTGGAACATGCATGCATGCATATGATTGTTTCGTTGTTAAGTGACGTCACAGTGCCTTTAAACAAAAAAATAATAAAATTGGATTGCCCCTTTAAAATAAAAGCTCGTAGCATAACATAATTTTGAATTGTAAGGAATTATTATTAGATTTTTACTAATATATTACAGACTATATTATATATAAATATATTATAGACTATAGATCGTGCATTCATGAAAACTATTCATCACGCATCACTGATCTCTAGGCCCTATTTATAAATTCGACGTAAATACTATTACTGTAGAACTCTTCATGAACTTTTCAGCAAAATTAAACCAACATATTATATAATAAACTATATTAAAGACATCCAAACTGTACTACAGAATTAAAAGATATACGAACAATGAAACAGATACAAAGAAAAATGACAACAACGTTAACAAAAAGGCCTTATTTACCCTTCGATGTTAATGGGCCGGAAATACAACAATTTATAAATTCATAAATTGGTTGCGACATACATTATTATTCATATAGTCAGGTGTAGACCAATATTTTATTTATAGTATGGACATTTACTTTTCTAATTGAATGGAACAAAACCCTTTCTATTTTTTTTTTGTATACCAATAATACCATATTTGGTGAAAAAGCTTGGAGCAGCCATAGTACTGACTGTTTAGCACTGACCAACATTTTGTTTTTTAAACCATTTTTTTTTGCTTGTTCTGCCCATCTCGTTAATCAGCTTTCGGGTAATAAAATATTCTTTAATTCTACATCACTAGATAAGTCTATGCATGACCTTTCCAAATGGTATGTGTGTTGTGCGTGTGTGGAAGAGGTCGAAAGTCTTAGTATATGCAAACACATTTGAAAACATCTACATGTAATGCCATGCGTAAATATCTTCTTATATAGCTTATAAAGTTTTACAGACGTTTCTTCTACATAGAAGATTATCACCTTCATTAGCCCCAAAACTCCTGCCGGGCGGCAGGGCTAAAGCCCGGGGTTTCGAGGTTGACAGTCCGGTAAACTAACAGCAGGACCAGCCGGCCTCACATATACACACTTACACACACAAAGGCCAAGATGACCATAAAAGTCAGTATGTAGAGTATGACCTACACATCTTATCGACCTGCCATTGCACATAAAAGATCCAGTCGACTAAATAGAAAGCCAGGGGAATCTGAGCTTACTTCTCTACCAATCCAGAACAATAAAACATAAACTGGGACCAACTGGGCAACTTGGTCTAAATGGCATTTAAATTTAGCTAAACCTGGCCACCACCATTCTCCTTAACCCCCGGAAGTAGGCCTAATTGCCGTTCCCCATTGTTTCTTAGCCCCCGCCCCCCCCCCCCCCCAACCTATCAGTTCCAGACAACCCGCTATTGCAGGCTCATTAGACAAATCTTTTCACTGTCTCTTGTTATCTCCCTTTCCCTTCCAATCTCAAGGACATGCCCGGCACCCTACCACTTCTTCCGGTCTGGCCTCTAAATCTGCATCATAAAAGATGTGGAGCAAAATAAAATGTGGCTGGGCTATACAAAAAACAACTTGTGCCTCAATTCCATATTGTCACGTGACTACTCTATGTCATTCTCAGAAGGTCACATTGTGCAAAAAACAAAACAAAAAAACACACCAAATGCATGTAAATGCACGACTAATTTGCATGTTTATTAAATGTATTATAACTAGCAACATTGTTGACGTCAAATTATCTTGACACCCCCCCCCCCCTTGCCATCAGTTGTCAAACTCCCCCCCCCCTTCCTTTTTTCCCTTTTTTGTTGGCATCTTAAATGGACGACCCCTATGCAAATTACACACAGCCTAGCAATTATTAGGCTCTATATGAAATTTTAAAAATATCCCTGTCAATCCCAAATAACAGAGTTAAAAACTATCATGCTTTATGTTCCGATGTTTTAGGTTTAAAATTACCGAAAATGTCCGCAATATAAAAAAGTATATCTTCAAGCAAAGACTATAAAAAGATAGACCGCTCGCTTTGAAATTTCTGGTATTTGATGGCTCGAATAACTTCGTTTCGCAATTCTCGATTTCCTTTTGTACTGTGCACTTCCGTTTTATTTAATCGCTTATGATTTTCTCGATGGAAAATCGAAAATTGTATGCAACGCAAACCTTTTGGAAGACGTAATGAGTCATTGTTATTGTTATTGGTTGAACATAAAAGCTCTAAAAATAGAGCAAAGAGTCCATCTTTTATAGTCTTTGCTTCAAGAAACCTACGTTTTTTAAGGTCTGATTAGGTAATCGGTGATTCCCATATAATTCAAGCATAATTTCGTTATGTCAATCTCTTTCTTGGACTTTGTAGGCATGCAGTCGCGTTGACTCATTTCTATCTGGTCTAAATGTACAATACGTAACAAATTCAGGTCAACGGTCTTAAAATTATACGCATTTGAGCCAGTAAGAATAGTCTACGCCTATGAAAATTTACTGGAACTCAGTAATGAAATAACTTCTAAAAGATACTATCTGGAAATCTAATTTATAAGTAGGTCCCTTCTAATGACAAAAATGTTGATTTGAATATTTTAGATTTTTTTTTCAAATTCTCTTTTAGTGCTGCCTCTCTAGACCAATAACCAATTGAAAGCTACAACAACATTACTCGTGATCACGTGACAAAGATGACCTCTCATGTAAACAGAGGGGGGAAACCACTCACATCAACAACAGCGAGCTTCAACCAAATGTCCCGGTGTATTTAAATATCAATAGGAAAATAGTTTGTGTCCATGTTGAAGAAATGCATTCATAACTGGACACTTCATTCATCGAACGTCACTTGATTAGAAGGAGAGAGAGAGAGAGAGAGAGAGAGAGAGAGAGAGAGAGAGAGAGAGAGAGAGAGAGAGAGAGAGAAAGAAACACAAGGGGAAATAAGCAGGTAAAAGAAAGGGGGAGATATTGTTTGGATACGGCACACAAGGGTCCGAAATTCTTATGCCAACATTCAATATTGTCATTCATAACTGGTGGGCGGGGGAGGAAGGGGGGCAAAAGCGAAGCGCTGATAACAGGTGGCCTTGTGTCCTGGTCATTTTATTTTGGTCAGATATAGCTCCCCCACCCCCAATCACCCACCCTCCCCTATCAAGACCTGGACAAACTGACCGCTTGCCCATGGATGAAAATGACCGCTTGTAATTTAACGCCCAGAGTGTGTGTGTGTATGTGTGTGTGTGTACCTAGTTAGTGCGAGACTTCCCAGTGTGATTCTGTGGCACTTACAAGGGTGCACAATGAAGACATTGCAAGCGAGGCACACGGGGGAGAAAAGAGTAAGGGGGAAGGGGGAGATTACTGCACAGTGACACTGGACCACCCGTGGTGTGGCAAACTGACCTTCTAATTAAGCCAGGGTGCTGGTCAGTATATCTGCAAAGGCCAGTGTCAGGTTATCTTTTTCCCCCAGTGTCACAGCGATTCCCCCACCCCCTCGCCTTTTTTTTTATAGTTTTCTTCTATTGTTAAACAGAAACACTTAACGGCCCTTCCCCCCCACACACACCCAACACCATTATTAAGAAATATTTAAGGGTGTCTTGGTGAGTTTGTAAAGAAAATCAGCCACCAGTTCATTTGACTGGATTTTGCCAATATATTTCATTTCCCGAAGGTAAACTTTGAAAACAGAACTAAAGGCTAGACATTAGAACTAGAACAAAAACAATCCAGAAAGATATAAATCTCGATCTATAGATAAAACGGGATTTTCAAAATTACAAATTACGTATGGAATGACTTACACAAGTTCCCTTTTGTCTCGAGTGGCACCCAAGCTGGGGGGGGGGGGGGGAGAGGGGAATGGGTTACCCGAACTAGCCAGGGGAAACCATTTGTTTTTAAAATTCATTTAAAACCCAATAATTGCAAGGCCGGGTTTAATTTGCATAGGGGTCGTCCATTTATTATGTCAACAAAATAGGGGGAAGGGGGGGGGGGTTGAAAAAGTTTGACAACTGATGACCAAAGGGGTCAGTTCAAGATAATTTGACGACAACAATGTTACTATTTATAATAAATTTAATAGAATATGCAACTTAGTCGGACATCTGTATGACTGTGCTTTTGTTTGGCACACACTCGCTTGTCCTTTAACAGCCTGCCAGTTTAAATCATAGATTATACCGCATCGCCACCTTCAACAACCTCTCTATTCCAATGTTAACGATATAAAGGCAAAAGGGCCAATTTTTAATAACCCAAAGCTAGCAAATTGGTTTCAATTTCAAAATACAGCTGAAAAGAGAAATGGACAAGAAAAGAAAAACGTTAAGTCTTTTAAATATTTTTAGCACTGGATCTATTTTAAGCTGTTATTGACTTGTGCCACCATTTCAAAGTTTTTGTGCTCTTGTAAACAAAATTTCAAATTTTTTTTTGCATATTGGGATTTTTTCAGCGCAGAATGTCTTGGTGAAGATATAATGTTGACTTGTCGGATGTATTGGTTCCACTAGAAATTGAAGAGTCTACCAGTGTGCCGCTTATAACAATTAATTTAGGAACATTGAATTCCACTTGGAAAGATGATAGAAGCTAGAATATAAAGTTTCGATTTTTTTTTTCATGAATTCAAAGTGTTATATACCGGTGTATTGTCAACCTGTTAAACAAGTTGAATATGTAATTAAATTTTTTTAAAGACTTTTTTAAATCTCTATATTTTTTTAAACATAATAGCCAGCCGCATAAAATGATGTTAGACTCTGTGTGTGTTTGTGTGTGTGTTTGTTGGGGGAGGGGTTAAATTGTTTGACATTATTTTAATAACGGGGGTCAGTGAAAATTTGACAATTGTTGACACAGGGGAGGGGAAGGTAGAAATTGCATAAAACTTGTTGACGTAATAAAAGGACGTTCCCATAGGGCGTCATAATCTTTCCTTTGAAGGACACCTGTTTTTTTTCTAAGATATGATTTTTATTTTCAAGTGACAATAGACAATTTATATAGACAATAAAATACAATGCGAAATAAACTAATTTTCTGTCAGTAAAAAAGTAAGACTTTTGTTTATCTTAGACATACATTTTATTCAAACAAGATACACGTAATTTGTGTGATTTACTAAAAGCTATTACTTGTTCATTTGTACTGCTTTTTCAAAGAAACATTTAAAAAAAAAAATGATAAGAATTGGCGACTGAAAATTAAACAAAATATTGGCTGGAGAAGAAAAGTAGTTTTTTCCCAATGTAATTATAGTCACACGTGAAAATATGAGATTTCAATTCAATAAGGATAAAGTAAGGGAAATAACTACAAAATAAACAGTCCTACGCGAAAGATGCAACAGTTACATCCCTTTCACCGACCCTGTATTTTTTGTGTGGAAAAAAACAAGCAAGCTTCTTTTAAAGTAATTTCAAGTAAATTTTTTGTTTTCACTTCGATTAGCGCATTATATTTTTACACATATATATACAGAGAGAGAGAGGGCGGGTGGGGGGGGGGGGAGAGGGAGTGAGATTGAAAATAAGTTGGGGGGGAGGAGAAAGAGAGAGGGAGAGAGAAAGTGAGAGGTAGAGAGATTTGAAAACAGAGAAATAATTAAATTAGTTAATGAATGGCTAACAGATTTATATTGCGCTATAAAATTATTCCCAGATGCAAAAGACAGTAATGTACAAAATATTTGTCAAAAGTTTGCATTTTTCTCATGCTTAGAGCCTAGCGGCTTTACAATCTTATTGAGAGTGTGGCCTAGTATAAGCTTGTATTTACACAGCCCTCGGACCAGGTAGGTCAGTCTGCCCTCGTCATCCTCGGACAGCCCCTCGCCTAGGATGACATTGGCCAGGTCCTGAAGCAGACTGAGAGCACACATCCGGCTGTCGCCCTGGCTGACCTGCACGGTACCGTCTATGGTGACCAGCATCTGGAAGCCGCCCTCGTAGGTCTCTTCATCGACCTCCATCTGGACGGTGACCTTGGTGTTGGGGGGCACGCTGACCTCAGTGCTCACCTCCCAGTTCTGCGCGTGCTCCGAAAACCGGAAGAGGCCTCTCTGGCGGTTGAGCTGCTCGGCGAACTCCGGGTCCAAGGCGGCCCCGGACGCCGACGTGATGGAGGAGAAATCGAGGTGCATGACCTTGTTGAAGGTGAAGGTCTTGAGGATGGAGAGTTCGACGGTGGAGACGGTTGACCTCGTGAGGGTCAAAGGTTGAGCCACGGCCGAATCGCCGGGGTTGGAGAAGCTCTTCGAGTACAGAACCCTGGAGCATCGGCTCAAAGAGTCGGCGCCACCCGTGTACTCCAGAGCTCCGCAGAGCGCGGTGACGTCCTTCCAGTTGAACTTCGGGCGCCGGCTGTTGGGCGGCAGGTAGCGGCAGGTCATCAGCGTGGCCAGCTTGTCGAAGTCCAGGATCACTCCCCCCGCCACGTCCTCGTAGAAGGAGGGCGTGGCGTCTTCCGCTTCCGCCTGCGCCATCTTCGCGCGGTACTTGCACTGGCCGATGAGCATCAGGAGCGCCCCCATGGCAATCAGGAGGACGTTGGCGAGCACCTCGTCGGACACTAACTGCCCGATGAGGGCGTCGAGGTCAATGGAGCTGAGCAGTATCACAATCAGAACGTAAATAACGAGTATGAGAAATATTATGGAGCAGAGAGCGAGGCACTTTCGGGGCATTGTACTGTTGCTGTTTGACCTTCTCTCTTTTGGAATCAATCAGCACGAAGCCAAATATCAATGAAATATAAACACAAGTGAAGAACAAAGTACTCACAAAATCTGGGATTATAAAGACGCGCCAATTAAACACCACAGAAGACAAAGTTAATCCACAGAGATTTTCTATGCGAAAACAGTAAATAAAAAAAAAACACTTTAAAACGTCCAAGTCTTCGTACAATATGCCATTCTTCAATTTATTCGTGAATTTTTTTTGTACATGAACACACGCAAAATGTTCAGCCTCTTGATCGGACACACTTACACGCTTTAAATTGAACAAAATAATAAAAAAAAACTATGTTTTGATTTTAACAAGGAGTTCTCAAATATTTAAATGATGTCCCTTTAATAAAATACAACAATACGTATTTCTAACTAAATAAAGTAAACAATCGAAAACGAGACAGAAATTCGTCATATTCAATATACAATATTGTATCGATTGGTATATACCCGCGTGTTTGTGCGTGTGTGTTTAAAGTAACATACGCTTAGTTTATGTCACCATTAATCCAATTAGCGTAACCCAAACCATTTTTTTTCTATCTTTTCCAACCAGAGACAGCTTTATGATGTGGACGCTATATTTATGATGTGGACGGTATATTTATGATGTGGACGGTATATTTATGATGTGGACGGTATATTTATGATGTGGACGGTATATTTATGATGTGGACGGTATATCTATGATGTGGACGGTATATTTATGATGTGGACGGTATATTTATGATGTGGACGGTATATTTATGATATGGACGGTATATTTATGATGTGGACGGTATATTTATGATGTGGACGGTATATTTATGATGTGGACGGTATATTTATGATGTGGACGGTATATTTATGATGTGGACGGTATATTTATGATGTGGACGGTATATTTATGATGTGGACGGTATATTTATGATGTGGACGGTATATTTATGATGTGGACGGTATATTTATGATGTGGACGGTATATCTATGATGTGGACGGTATATCTATGATGTGGACGGTATATCTATGATGTGGACGGTATATTTATGATGTGGACGGTATATTTATGATGTGGACGGTATATTTATGATGTGGACGGTATATTTATGATGTGGACGGTATATTTATGATGTGGACGGTATATTTATGATGTGGACGGTATATTTATGATGTGGGCGGTATATTTATGATGTGGACGGTATATTTATGATGTGGGCGGTATATTTATGATGTGGACGGTATATTTATGATGTGGACGGTATATTTATGATGTGGACGGTATATTTATGATGTGGACGGTATATTTATGATGTGGACGGTATATTTATGATGTGGGCGGTATATTTATGATGTGGGCGGTATATTTATGATGTGGGCGGTATATTTATGATGTGGACGGTATATTTATGATGTGGGCGGTATATTTATGATGTGGACGGTATATTTATGATGTGGACGGTATATCTATTATGTGGACGGTATATTTATGATGTGGACGGTATATTTATGATGTGGACGGTATATTTATGATGTGGGCGGTATATTTATGATGTGGACGGTATATTTATGATGTGGACGGTATATTTATGATGTGGACGGTATATTTATGATGTGGACGGTATATTTATGATGTGGACGGTATATTTATGATGTGGACGGTATATTTATGATGTGGACGGTATATTTATGATGTGGACGGTATATTTATGATGTGGACGGTATATTTATGATGTGGACGGTATATTTATGATGTGGACGGTATATTTATGATGTGGACGGTATATTTATGATGTGGACGGTATATTTATGATGTGGACGGTATATTTATGATGTGGACGGTATATTTATGATGTGGACGGTATATTTATGATGTGGACGGGATATTTATGATGTGGACGGTATATTTATGGTGAACACTTGGAACCTCGACGGGCTTTTACTTCTGGGACAATTATTTGCTCTTCTTCCTTTTTCAGGAGGAACGGTGGGGCAGCGCATTCGATTGGCGTTTCGAAGATTGTGGGTTCGAATCCTGGAGAAGGGCTGGGATTTGTTTTGGTGTCTGATTCTACCCAGCACTAATGGGTACCTGACTTTAGTTGGAGTTAAAGTAAAGGCGGCTGAGCATTGTGCGCTCGCCATACAATCCCCTAGTATGTCTTGGCCACAGAAACGGGTGAACGCTGCTTTCACCGGCCCTTTACTTACTTATTCTTTTTCGCTTCACATGCCGATTTTCTAAAACTTGGCACTAGAGAGGCTTGAGATTTCTTCTTTTCTATATTATAATATATTTTTTTGTCAGTTTAGTTTTATAAGCTATATACAGCTTTACATTTGCCTCTTCTTTTAACGCATTACTTTTTTTTGTTTCTGTGTAGAAAGCGAATTCCGTCACACCTCTTCAATGTTTCAAAACTTAAAACCGAAACCTATAAAAAAAATTTGCTTCCCAACATCAACAACTTGAGAATCACTGACACTGGTTGACCGTGTTTGTTTACAGATCCACGTCACAGTGTCCAGTGTGTGTTTATCCGTCCACACTTAGGTCAGCGTAGATATTATTTTATCACACACACACACCACTGACCTGACGTGCTGCTGGGCCGGACAGTACTTTCTCAGTGGCGTTTTAAGCGTGGCCGAAATCATCTAAAAATTCGGATAAATAGTCTAAATTTATGATAGGTGAATACTTTTTATAAATAAAACTAATAAAACTCCCATGTTACGCTATTATGGCTGTTATTGGCATACTTGTTATTTTTTTAAAATCTAAACTCCAAACATTGAAATTTGAACTCAATGTGTAAGGGTGTGTGGGGGCATTCTGATTGCTATATTATAGGCATGCTTTTTTTTTACTTTGTATCTAAGTCACCAGGATTCAAACATGGGACCTTCGAGCACGCTACCGTGTCTCTTAGAGGCGAATTGGACGTTGTGCTGGCCACACAACTGTTATCAGCCAATTATTATATTAACAACAACCCCCTTAGTATACCGTACCACAGAAACTTGGTAAAAGGCAGCTTCAAAAGCCCTATAGATCAAATTGTGTCTGGCTTGGGATACTTTACATTTCAAACTTGATGCTGTGTACTAGTAGATCTACAGTACAATGCAATGGATGGGAGTCTATCAATTATTTGATTATCTTTAGCGTCAGAGTGTAAGAGTATTGTGAAGCCTGTTTCGCTGAACCGAGGTAAAACACGGAGGACCACGACAGCTTGCATGAGGAAGATACAGGCATTCATCCATTTATGCCCCCCGAAGTATTCTCAAAATACACTGGCCCGTGTTCATCAGCAATGAAGATCTCTGGCAATACACGCTGCCCGGACCACATCGAAGAGGTAAACCGCCAAAGAAGATGGAGATGGATAAGCTACAAACTGAGTAAGCCCACAACCAGCATCACGTGACAGACCCTCACCTGGAACTCGCAAGGCAAGAGGAAAAGAGGCAGATAAAAAAAATATGAACTGGAGTCAAGAACTTGTAAACAGACACCAGCATGATGGGACAGAACTGTAAACGGATGGAAAGACTTTGCCCAGGAGTGGGATGCCTGGAGAGCTTTTGTTTGTCGTATGCACCCCAGGAGAGGAGAAACATGCGATGATAATGCTGTAAGAGTGCCATTACCAAAGTCCACCCGGTGTAAGAGGCTAGAGAGTCCACACGCTACCCATCCTTCATCCTGCTGAATAAGAGCATTATTTGTTTACAAGTACGTAGCACTTTAGTTTAAATCTACAACCTCTCCCATACTATCTGTAGCACTTTAGTTTAAGTCTACAACCTCTCCCATACTGTCTTTTAGCCTCTATTTTTTTATTTCTTAAAATATAGGGTCGACATTTTAACCCTTACAGTCCCGGGCGCGTAAATAGCGCAACTGAAGGCAGCATAGATAGAAGTAGGTCGGAAACGGAAAGGGTTAAGAAAGAATATACAACAATAACAGCAAACAAGCGAATCCCAATTAAAATGCACCAAACACTTTCATGTAATAGTAATGCTTTAATGTAAAAAACTTAAATATATAATTCATACAATATTTATAAGGTGCTAAATATGTATTATAATTATTTTAAAATCGGTGTAAATATAGATGTCTAATTTTAATGGCAAATTGAGAAATCAGGCGTACATTTTTTGTATTGCTTCTTATAAATTTATTCCACCAATCACCACAGAGCACCGAAAGTCTTCCACCAATCACTACAGAGCACCGAGAGTTTTTCTTTCAAACACACAATATGTGAAAAAAAATTTGCATCTACTTTTTTCCTTTTTTTTTTAGCTGGTATAATTCAAAACCTAATTTCTGTAACTTTAGTAGCTACGTAACATTTGAGACTACAATTTCTCTATTTATGAAATAAAGTCATAGTAAAATAGTAGTTAATATGTGACAAACACTTGTAGTTACAGAGAACATAATAGTCAACTATGCTTATCCTCTACAGTCTCACTAAAATCTGAACAATACACAGTGAAAATCCACATAAAATAATGTATACGCTTTTTGCGCCCGCAAACATTCGCACAATAGAGTTAGCTTGTTGTGGACTGCAACATGTATTGTGTGTTTGAGTGTGTTCCTTGTGTGTGTGTGTTCTGTGTGTGTTCCGTGTGTGTGTGTTCCGTGTGTGTGTTCCATGTGTGTGTGTGTGTTCCGTGTGTATGTGTGTTCCGCGTGTGTGTGCGTTCCGCGTGTGTGTGCGTTCCGCGCGTGTGTGTGTGTTCCGTGTGCGTTCCGCGCGTGTGTGTGTGTTCCGTGTGTGTATATATATATAAAAAAAAAGAAAAAGGGTGGTGGTAACTTGTTAAAACCACAAAGCGTTCATTGCGTGCCCGGAGAAACCAGCGCCCGTGACGTATTCCCCATTCACAATAAGCAGGGCCAACACCGTTTCGAACGAAACCAACCAATCGCTTGCTCGCCTCCAACTGATTGCGTCACTAGCTGCAGCTGAGATGTCTGCATGGAATATAAAACAAAAGAACCAAATACTGAAATGTCAAACAAGCTTTAGGGATAAATACATATTACATGAGATTTAAAAAAAAAAGAAACGAGAGGGAGATAATCTGGCTCTTAGTTTTAAGACAATAGGCCTAGTTACGGAACTTTAACAACGTCTTGGCCGAATTTAATATACGGGCAAAAAGTAAAACACGTGTAAAGCAGGCATAAAGTAAAAAAAAATGGGTAAAAGTCAAGCAAAATAAAAAGTACACGTAAGACAATAAGTACAAATAAGACAAAAAGTACAAGTAAGACAATAAGTACAAATAAGACAATAAGTACAAGTAAGACAATAAGTACAAGTAAGACAAAAAGTACAAGTAAGACAATAAGTACAAGTAAGACAAAAAGTACAAGTAAGACAATAAGTACAAATAAGACAAAAAGTACAAGTAAGACAATAAGTACAAGTAAGACAATAAGTACAAGTAAGACAAAAAGTACAAGTAAGACAATAAGTACAAGTAAGACAAAAAGTACAAGTAAGACAAAAAGTACAAGTAAGACAATAAGTACAAGTAAGACAAAAAGTACAAATAAGACAAAAAGTACAAGTAAGACAATAAGTACAAGTAAGACAAAAAGTACAAGTAAGACAATAAGTACAAGTAAGACAAAAAGTACAAGTAAGACAATAAGTACAAATAAGACAAAAAGTACAAGTAAGACAATAAGTACAAGTAAGACAAAAAGTACAAGTAAGACAATAAGTACAAATAAGACAAAAAGTACAAGTAAGACAATAAGTACAAGTAAGACAAAAAGTACAAGTAAGACAATAAGTACAAGTAAGACAATAAGTACAAGTAAGACAAAAAGTACAAGTAAGACAATAAGTACAAGTAAGACAAAAAGTACAAGTAAGACAATAAGTACAAATAAGACAATAAGTACAAGTAAGACAATAAGTACAAATAAGACAAAAAGTACAAGTAAGACAATAAGTACAAATAAGACAAAAAGTACAAGTAAGACAAAAAGTACAAGTAAGACAATAAGTACAAATAAGACAAAAAGTACAAGTAAGACAATAAGTACAAATAAGACAAAAAGTACAAGTAAGACAAAAAGTACAAGTAAGACAATAAGTACAAATAAGACAAAAAGTACAAGTAAGACAATAAGTACAAATAAGACAAAAAGTACAAGTAAGACAATAAGTACAAGTAAGACAATAAGTACAAGTAAGACAATAAGTACAAGTAAGACAAAAAGTACAAGTAAGACAATAAGTACAAGTAAGACAATAAGTACAAATAAGACAATAAGTACAAGTAAGACAATAAGTACAAGTAAGACAATAAGTACAAGTAAGACAATAAGTACAAGTAAGACAATAAGTACAAGTAAGACAATAAGTACAAATAAGACAAAAAGTACAAGTAAGACAAAAAGTACAAGTAAGACAATAAGTACAAATAAGACAATAAGTACAAGTAAGACAATAAGTACAAATAAGACAATAAGTACAAGTAAGACAATAAGTACAAGTAAGACAAAAAGTACAAGTAAGACAATAAGTACAAATAAGACAAAAAGTACAAGTAAGACAATAAGTACAAATAAGACAAAAAGTACAAGTAAGACAATAAGTACAAGTAAGACAATAAGTACAAGTAAGACAATAAGTACAAATAAGACAAAAAGTACAAGTAAGACAAAAAGTACAAGTAAGACAATAAGTACAAGTAAGACAAAAAGTACAAGTAAGACACAAAATACATGAAGTGTAAGTTATTACTTGAGTAGTCTGTATTACAGTGGCTCGACAGGGTGAAGCTGACAGCGCGGAACGGTTGGTCTTTGGTAGTCGTGCAGTCTCCAGGGTAAAACTTTCCTGTGAATGCTCCCTTGAACATTCCCGGGAATACCTGTGGACAGGAGAGAGACACACACAGACAGAGGTATTAACGACACAATGCGTGGGCAGTATGTTGATGCTGGACAGCCTGTCTGAAGCAATGTGTAGGGAGAGATGGGGTGGAGGAGCAGGGGAGGGGGTACCAGCTAGCTAGCCAACTGGTTTTAATTAAGCAGACACACGCACACACGCACACTAGCTCACACTCACAAGAAAAGTTTGAGCTTCTAAGGCCTGACACGGTGGTTCAGTGTCAGCGCATAGGATTTCCAGCATGGATGACTCGAGTTCAAGTTTAAGCATAGAGGTATACGGGTGTCCCTTAGTTCTTATTGGTTGGGTGCATTGGGTGCCCCCCCCCCCATTTGCCCATTTGGGTGTATAACTAAAATGTGGCTGGTTATTGAAATGGAAACATGATACCCTTGTATGCAGGGCTGATGTGGTGAGAGGGGGGAGGCAGCCGGTAAATTGCTCCGGGCCCCAATGAAGTTCAAAAGGGCCCCGTGAAGTAAAATAAAAAAGGAGGGGGGGGGGGCATAAAAAAAATAATACATAATAAAGCAAAATACAAAGAGGCCCAATTTTTTTTAGCTTTAAATGAGCCAAAATGCCAGTGATCACGAGTGTGTGTGTGTGTGTGTGTGTTTTTTTTTACTGACCAATGAAATGGATGATGGGTCTTGACTAATTCGTTCCAAGACTAAATATGTGACAGTCCACGGATCGTCCACTGAATATGAAAACACTACGATGATTATGGTAAACTGGCTGGTCTTGGTACCTGACATTAGTTGGGGGTAAAATAAAGACGGCTGGGCATTGTGTTGGCCTCACAATCCCCCATGGATCTATTTGGTTCGACGAGATACTACTTTTTTTTTTTACTTTACTTTTCTACTAAATTAATACTATGATAATAAAACTGAACTGCGTTACTAGCCTTGACCTGAATGATATTTATTGCCACTGACGTCATTATATTAGCACGTGTACTAAATGAGGGGGTGTATAAAATGGGAGGGAATAACGGGACAAACGTGGAAACTTACGAAGCAGATGACTTTGTTGTCCACGAAGAAACTGGCGTACACTACTCCAACTTTATCCTGAAAGCCCATGCAGATGAGATTCCCGTTGCCTGAGCATGCGTAGTAATGGCGGAATTTCGCACACGGACACATTGTCATGACGTCCAAGTCAGCGTTTGAGAAAAATAAATGTAAAAAAAAACAAAACTTTCTAAGTAGTGGAACTACTGCAGACTTGCCACGCAGAATACAGTTCATGCAGTTATTAAATGTACTGCGAAATTCCGCAAAGTACAATGCCCTTACCATGGACGACGACATTATAAACACACTAGCCATATTTCTAACTCATTCTTGGCAAAGGAAAACACTTCTGTAGCCATGGGCCTCAAAGCTGGCGAAGTGTGTAACCCACCGATACGCTTCCATTATGAGTGCATCCGTGGGCTACAGCTCAGAGGGCGTCCCCAGTTGTAAAGTAAAGTAGACGTCGGACCGAATTGATCATAGGGCAGGCAAAGCAGCGTTCACCAGTTTCTGTGGCCACGGCGTAGTAGGGGATGTGTGACCAGCACAATGCCCAGCCGACGTTACTTTACCCCAACTAGATACCCGTCAGAGCTGGGTAGACTCATGGACACCCTCGAGTCCCGGGGAAAAAAATTCTAGCCGCAACCAGGAATCGAACCCTGGACCTTCAGTACGTATTAGAATAACTGCACAGGCGAGAACCACAGAGACTCGGTGGGGAGGAAAAAATGTGCGCAACATTCGCCAAGCCCGATGCCTGGATGACCAGGGGGGGGGGGAAGGAGGGAAGGAAGTTTAAACAAACAAACAAACAAACAAACAAACAAACAAACAAACAAAACCCACAAAAAACAACAACTCTTGATCCAAGTTAAAATTATTACGCACTTGAGTTCACGATGGCCTCTCGGCACAGACTGTAATTAAGGACACCCCTATATCTGTTGGAACAAAAATCCAAGGCACTTTGGTTGCAGGTCCGGCTGTACTTGAAGACACCTAGGAGGGGAGGTGGGCATTCGATAGACAGTTTTTGGAAGTCTGTATCTGTTCCAGGACAAATCAAAGACAAGTTAAATCTGTTCTTTAGAAGAGACGGTAATCAAGAATCAAGACTTTATAGTGGTCTCTAGAACACGGGCCGGCAACCTTTTGACAATAGTGCTTCAAAGTAGGATTTCTAATTCATTCAGCGTGCCAACAGCCTAAAAGTCATTCTAGTCTAGCACTCAATTGCTGGTAGAAAAGACTTGAATTGCCTTTTCTTGGGTCTTCCATGTCATTGAACATCGCTCTGAGTACCCAGTTTGGAACGCTTTCCGTAGGTTGCCGATCCCTGCTCTAGAAACTATTCTGGAGATTGAACACTTTTAAGACAAACACCATTAACCCTTCCCGTACCGACCTACTTCTATCTATGCTGCCTTCAGTTCCGCTATATACGCGCCCGGGACTGTGAGGGTTAATTCAGTTTTAGCTAGCTTTGTGAATTAGTGCCTCAGATTAAAAAAAAAATGTCATTAGTTATCTTCAGTTTAAAACAAAACATTAAAAAGTATTATTTGCTTACCATTTTTATACAAGATAGTGTAAAGTTCGTTGTTGGCGTAGCGAGGGCAGATTTTTGTGACAGCAGGATTTGGCGTGATGGCATAGCTGTTGCGTTTAGCTTCCTTCCACCCACGACCATAGTGCAATGTTTCTATTGGACGTTTATTTTAAAATAACGTTAAACCATCGACTTCACTTATATTATTTGATTTGTACGTTTACAGACGTTCCTTCTAGATAGAAGAGTATTACGTCCTCTAATCCCACCAAAACCATGCAGGGCGGCAGGGATTGGTCAGTGGCTGGGCTAGAACCCGGGGCGTTTTGTTGACACATCAGTGAACTAACCTGCAGGACCGTTTTTGCAATGACACACGGTCCAACAGTCAAACTGCTAAACGCCGCTCGGCTGAGATAGCTCTCTTGTAGCCGAGTAATGCAGTGGCGGCAGGAGGTCATGCATCTGGAGCAGGCAAGGTATCAAGAAGTCTCTGCCCGAGGCTAGCCATATGCCGGCACGAGTTCGGTGTTTCCTGTTCGGGTTCGGTTTGATGCCCACACCCTAAAACTGTCCCAAATCAATTTTCAATCCATGTATACTACAAAAAGAATGCGGCGCGAATTGTGTGGTCGCCCGAGCTTTGTCGCCTAGATTACAGACGTTCCTTCTAGAAAGAAGAATACTACGCCCATTGTTCAAAGCTGCCCCCCCCCCCCTCACCATTGGAGACCAGATAGTCATGTTGATAGTCGGAAGTACTAAACATATATTTAACCTATATAACATTTACTATCACGTGACAAAAAGCACGTGTTATTTGTTTACTTTGTCTAGTGGTGACAAATGGCTGCCGTATTACTATAATTTTTAAATATCATTTCAACAATATATTTAAAACACTGTCATGCGATGAAAATTAACATTCAAAGCTAAAATTTAAGCCATTATAAATCAACGGAACAGGCTTCGTAAGTGCAAAATATTTAATTGAAGATGTCGATTGTCGAAAGTTAGCCTATCTATCTTAACTTACTATCTAAAAGTAGGCCTAAAGCATAAGACAGGATGTGCAATGTTTCAAAAAATCTATTATAACACTATAAGAGCATCAAATCTTGTCTACTTCGTGGACGGACAAGGCTTACTACGGACTAGTATCATAGTTAACTATCAAGATATATGGAAACAAATTTCTTATGTTTTGGGTGTAAAATAGACATGTTAAGAGCAATAATTTTATCCCACCATGTCTTCATCATGGCTTCTGTTTACATAGTTACGTGACCTAGAAACCAATGCCACGCCTACTGAAAATACTCTAATGCAGGGGTCGGGAACCTTTCTGTCTTAGAGAGCCATGGTTACCACATATTTTGAAAAGTAATTCTGTGAGTGTCATACATTTTGTTTAAAACTAAAAATTCAAGTAAATGTGTGCATTTTGTGTAATTTCAACCCTAAAAATACAATAATTATGTCTCTGAATTCTTCTCATGCTGAGCTGTAGTAGACTTTAGCTCATTTGTAGAATGAAATATTGATATGCAATTAATATGTAGGCCTAGATCAAAAAGTCGAAAAAAAACATTTTTTTTAATAATCGAACATTTGTCTGCGAGCCAGATGCAGCCATCAAAAGAGCCACATCTGGCTCGCGAGCCATGGGTTCCCAACCCCTGCTCTAATGGTTAAGTCTCACCACGCGTAAGTTAACATGCGCCTCGTTTAAGCAGAGAAATGATGGTGAGATAGGGAAGGTGGATACAGAATCGGTCAAATGAAGCATTAGCAAAGCACACATATACAAAAATATGATGTTGTAACAAGACAGCTACCTGACAAGTCGTAGACTATATAAACTGAGTCAGTGACTCTTGTCACCTGCCAACATTGATAGTACGAGTGCCATTTGTGGCTTACATCTTCAAAGTTCTCCCTCCTGGCGCACGCGGACATGTTGGAAGAAAAACACAAAAATGAAACAAATAAAATAGAGCTGATCATTGGTTGGAAGCTTTGGCAGGTCAGAGAGATTAAGCCTTTTAGGCACGACCCTGTGTCAGATCAGAGAGATTAACACTTTTAGGCACGACCCTGGGTCAGGTCAGAGAGATTAAGACTTTTAGGCACGACCCTGTGTCAGATCAGAGAGATTAACACTTTTAGGCACGACCCTGGGTCAGGTCAGAGAGATTAAGACTTTTAGGCACGACCCTGTGTCAGATCAGAGAGATTAACACTTTTAGGCACGACCCTGGGTCAGGTCAGAGAGATTAAGACTTTTAGGCACGACCCTGGGTCAGGTCAGAGAGATTAAGACTTTTAGGCACGACCCGGGGTCAGTTTGATGAGAAAAAAAAACTTTTGGGCACGACCCGGGGTCAGTTCGATGAGATCAAAACTTTTGGGCAAGATCCGGGGTCATCAGGCATTCAAGGATGGGGAGGGGGTGGCTAGCGAAATGCCTCGGTGCCTTTATTGTCCCCTCCGATTAATAAGATGGACACTCTTCATGTCATAAAAAGAAAAGTCCTTAGTTTCAACGGAGGATTCGAACCCCCGAGACCGTCGCAAGGAGGAAGAGTCACCGTGCCACCGCGACGCATGAGCGTTGTTCTGCACTTAAAAAGAAACAACTTCGTGTGATTTACATACTTACGACTCAACACAATGCAGATGTTTTTATGGTATACCGTCGACATTTGTATACTGCGGAGTTTCATCTCAAAAGATTTTTTTCCGCAAGTCTTGTATCACTTGGGATGCTACGATTATCTTATTTTATCTTATCTTATACATTACAGACGCTTCTTTTGTATAGAAGATTATTGCGTCCTACGCTTATCCGTGGTCCGAGTCTAGTCTTTCAATTTTATTAATGTTTTAAATGATGTTAAGTTACTGGTTTGCCTGGTTTGCTCAGGCAACTCATTCCATGCCCGAATGCCACTCGGGAAGAAAGAGTACTTATATGCATTTGTTTTAGCATAAGGGACAAGGAAACTGTTTTTGTCTTTATGCTTATTTGAGCTTTGCAACAGGTTGTTTTTTGGGTTGTATTTCTAAATATCGAATCGTGAAATTTTTATCGAAAGACATGGATAGGACTCCGGGATGTTAACGACCCTGTGTTCGAACCTTAGTCTACCCACCTATGACATGAGTTGGCGACTGGGCATTGTGTTGGTCACACAATATCCCTTTAACATGACGGCCGCTGGTGACTGTTGCTTCACCAACCACATAAACTTAAGCCAACATTTTTTTTTATATATAAATAGTGGATAGGAGTAATTTTTTCTTCTCTATTTGGGATAAGGCGATGTGCTTAGATAGCTCTTCCCACGCTACACAAACAAACAATTGAATCAATTTAACAGTTTACTAACATAACGAATAGGGATCCAACGATATCAAAACAATTGAACACGCTCAACTGCGCGTCGCTGATGTTGACCTTCACCCCGATGAGCATGCGGGTGTAGAACCCTATTGTCACAGCGTCTTGGCTCCGGACCCAGTAGCCGCGTATGTACGCTGGGAATTCGCACCCAACGACTTCATTGTCTGGAAAAAAAAAGGAAAAGTCTGAAGATCACTTGTTTTTAATGATTATGACGATAATTTATACTTTATAGGGTCTACAGACGGATGTCTTAAGACTTGGATGAAGGCATGTGCCATTTTATCACATAAGTGATGTGTCAAGGACCGCCCCCCCCCCCCGTT
This sequence comes from Anisus vortex, assembly GCA_949126835.1. Classification (NCBI taxonomy): domain Eukaryota; kingdom Metazoa; phylum Mollusca; class Gastropoda; family Planorbidae; genus Anisus; species Anisus vortex. The sequence goes on along the minus strand of OX421502.1, from coordinate 37,555,032 downwards.
CCGCCACCCAACAACCCGACCCTAGTAAACAAGAAACACTTCATATATCTCAACTCATTTTACTACTTATCACTACTAATAATATACCAATTTACAATTTAGACACAAAGAATTATAACAAAGTTAACTATCATTACTATTATTATTATTAGCCTAAGTATGTTACGTATATAAAAATTAACAATAACATTTGATGTTTATCAGTAGGCCTACTAGCTGTCTGAATTTCACTAATAGCACATGTTCTGTAAGCTTACTGGCGGGCCACAAAAATCCAATTGGTGTGCCATATGCGGGCCGCGTGTTTGAGAACCCTGGTCTATAGGTATACTAATGAACCGGGTCGTATTTAGGATTGTGGGGGCCCTGTTCCCAAATTTTTGTGTGGGCCCCTCGTCCCTTCGCTCATGCCTTCCACATACCTCAGAAAAGTGCCGTTAATTCATGTTACATTCTCTAAAATCATAAATACATTTTATGTTGCGCTTAGCTTGATTGGTCTAAAGCGCTTGAAATTGTAGGGGAATAAATGAATTTTATTTTACATTTTCAACGAAAGAAGAATAATAATGTAAAAAAAAATCTTTTTTGTAAGTGTGGGTGTCCCTTTTGTGTGGGGAACATGTGGAATATGCCTAAATAGGGGAACCTGGGGTAAAACGAGATACTTAAGGGAAAAAACCCTGTCGTATCAAAGATAACATTGACATGTAAACGACATTCTGTGTACTGAACAAGCAAGTATTGGACAGCAATGTCACAACAAAAAAATATGAGATTTGTTAGTTTCAACAGAGACACAAATGATTTGTTGGGCTAACCGTATTTTCCCGTTTTGCCCCATGCCTGGGGTAAAACGAGACATACGCTGGGGGTATGCTAAATCAAAAGTCAGTCGTCGCAGAGTTCACCAACGAAAACTGGGGCTATGTTTCTTTCATCCAGACCTGCACAGATGTAGTATGCCAACCTGTTACAGTCACCTTGACAGGCTACCCAGTTTTCTGCACTCTCAGAGTAGGGGAATCTGGGGTAAAACGAGATACTTAGGGGAAAAAACCCTGTCGTATCAAAGATAACATTGACTTGTAAACGACATTCTGTGTAAAGAACAAGCAAGTGGTGGACAATAATGACACAACAAAAAAAAAGATGAGATTTGTTTGTTTCAATAGAAACACAAATGATTTATTGAGTTAACCGTATTTTCCCATTTCGCCCCATTGTTTTGTCCTGTTTTACCCCAACATAACCTTGTTCACAAAGCCTCCAAACCACACACTGCCCTGCTTAAGTAGGTCAAACTTAGATATCTATTACCGTTGCCCACATAAATATCTATCAGAATGTTAATTCTTGTTTGACAAATCTGTATTTTTTTTCTTAATGAACACATTTGCATCGTAACCATAAAAATAGATAAAAATATTTAAAATTGAAATATTTGCCTCTCACTGACGCACGCAGCTCAGCCAAACAAAATGGATTTTGCCGGCAATGCAGTATCACGTGATCTCTTTAATAGACTCATTTCTAAAGCGCTCCGACTTTCTGTTTTTCAGTAATTCGTGTGTCTCGTTTTACCCCGCTATCCCATTTTACCCCAGTTTCCCCTACGCCACTGCTAATGAATGATATTTTACAATAGGTTTTGGAATTTTAAGGGTTTATAGGTCTACTAATGAAGGATTCGTATACAATAGGCTTCATAATAAGGACCGATAGACCTGCGTTACGTTCAATATTGAACAGCGCAATACATTTCTTTTAGATTCGCAGAAAAAAACACAACAACAACAGGTAACACGATCTAGAACTAGTTCTGATAAAATTTGAAAGCTTATTAGAAATAAAAAAACAACATATTTTATAATATAGTCACATTTTCCTTGCGTGGCCTACTAGGGGAATCTAAAATTTTATTATGACGTACGCAAATAAAGGTATAATTTTACCCTCTCTCCCCCCTGTCTCAACAAGTACATTTTTGGATTCCCCAGTCGTACGCGCAATTGAGCTTCTCCACACCACAAACCCACACAATCCCCCCTCCCTAGAAAAAAAAGTTCACACCTTCTTGGCAATTTTTTTTTTTTAGCCATAGTCACGAGACATTTTTTTGACCCTTTAAATTTATCTCCTTTTTTTTTTTACTATCGAGTTTGCTCATGTTGAAGTGAATGTAACAAATACAATAAAACCTTCCAATTAGCCTAAACTATTATCGTGAACAATGCATTCACGTAATTGATCAAATAAAACAGTATATGTGAAATAAAAAACTTACATTAATTTCAAGAAATTGAAATACAAATAAATCGGACATGGATATTATATCTTAAGTACCGTAAATTCTCAAGTATAAGCCGCACCTGTGAATTAGCAGCCAGGGTTGCCAGATAAAATTTTATGAATAATCCAAACAACTGTCAAAAATAATCCAAAAACAGGCAGTTTGGATTAAAATAATCCAATCTGGCAACCCTGTTAAAGCAGCTGCTCTTTCTCGGACTCACTGATCTATAAAAGGAATGGATTGGGACCGGAAAACTAAATTCTTGAAGCCAAAATTAATAGGCTTTCACGTGACTTTCACTTATCTAAAAAATTATAACACTGACCTGCCAATACATTTCAAGTGACTTATAATTCCTTTTTATTGTATAGATTTGCTCTAATTATAGGTGTTGTTTTTTTCTATAACTCGCTTATATCGATAAGTGAATAGTGTGAATGGTGTATTCAATTCTAGCCTCAATTTGCGCATACAAATGTAATATTGAGGCGCTATCCATTCTTTGTATAGATCAGTGGCCGCACCTCTTTCCCTGACCTTTAAATGTGGTTAAAAATGTGCGGCTTATAAACGAGATTGTATGGTATTTTTTTAATCATATGTTATTTACTTCTAATTAAAATTCAGACTTTTGTTTGCATTCAGAATAAGTTATTCCATAGCTGTCTGGACTCAGTCTTAAAAATCCTTCGCAGCAAATTAAACGAATTCTGAACACCTGGCATACCTTCATCTTCTTCGTCTTTGTTCACTTGTCTTTTCATGACATTTGATGACACGGGCATATCCATGACACCATCAACAATTGAGCCACCGTCTGCCCCTGAGGAAGTAATTAAATGAGTTCAAATTTAATTTGTGTGATGGGGCATACTGGCAGCGCGTTCAGGTGGCGTACCATTGGTCCTGGGGTCGAATCTTGGTGAAAGGCTAGAATTTGTTCTCGGGTCTGGATTGTGTACCTGAGTCTACCCAGCTTTGATGGGAACCTGACATTGGAGTTAAGTGTGAGTCGCAGCTACCAACGTTAGCTCACCCCTGACTTAAGGTAAAAGTAAAGTATCCTTCGGACTAAACTTATCATAGGGCTGGTGAAGCAGCGTTCACCATTTTTTTGTGGCCACGGCATACGAGGGGATGGGTGGCCAGCACAATGTTCAGCCGCCTTTACTTTACCCCAACTACTGTCAGGTACCCATCAGAGCTGGGTAGACTCAGGGGCACCCTCAAGTCCCGGGAAAAAAAATCCTCGCCTGCACCAGGATTCGAAGCCAGGACCTTCGAATCGACAGTCGAACGCGCTGCCGCTCGGCCAACGTGCTCCATCACCCCTGACTTAATGCTTACATTTTCTTAAAATCACAATTCTAATAATTAAACAAAATCTATTAGAGCTTATGTTGCAAATTCGTTTTAATTTTTGGCAGTAACGTATGGCGTTTAAAGTTTAAACACAAAACAATTGTCAGCTATTTATAAAATACAAAAATTGGCCGACGGCAAGTTCCCTCTCCATGGATAAAACTGCCAAGTCTGTAGGTCTTATCTGGCTCATTGCTGAAAGCAGGGTTTAGAATCGGACCCAGGGACCGATCTCATATGTCTGAAAAAAACAACAGCAGACGAGCCTTCCAGGGGCGTAACGCTGTAACGCTGTAAAGGGTGGATCAAGAGGGGTGAGGGGGGGGGCACACCAAGATCCTGTCTGCAGTTACATGCGCTACTCTGCTTCTCCCTATTTCCCATGGAACATTAAGTTTCATTAACGTGGTGGCTCGCTCGTATTCCTGCACTGTTGCCCGGTAGCACCAATTCCACACCATACGCCTGGTGAGACGGGCAGTAGCGCACATTGCTTCCTCCCCACCGAGTGTCGGGGCCTCTCGGTAGTGCAAGGAAATCTCTGACGCGTAACAGGGGATGTCCCATAATGGGAGCGTATCAGTGGTTTACACACTTCGCCAGCTTTGAGGAGGTCCATGTGTACGGAAGTGGAACAAATGGTCCATTCTCTTTGGAAAGGACTGCCAAGTATGTTAACTTTGACTCGATCCTTGCTGAACGCAGGGTAGTTCTTTGTGAGCTTGAGTTTCGAGAAAGAGCGCTCACCACTGGCAACGCTATACTAATAGCTCATATTACAACCTTAAAAATATCATTTGATGTTTTAAAAAATATGATATCGCTGTATTCGTTTTTCTTTATTATTATTTTTTTTCTTTGTTTTTTTTTTTTACGTGCTCTCAAAGTACCTCACATTTGGGACGATTCGCCCGGTACAGATCAGGGCCACCCTCCTGCTGCGCCACTGCCTGGTTTGTTCAGCTAACCCATTCTATTCCCGGATGCCTATCCGACATCGGGAAAAACAATTCCCTTTTTATGCATTTGTAGGTTTTGTAGACCTAATGTTTGCATTTAACTCAATTGTTTGATATAATCACGTTATTGTTGGCTATTTATACTCGATGAACGTTTATACTAGATGAACGATACAACTTACAATAAATTAGAAGTAAAGGAGTACACAAGATGAACCAAGTTCTTATTGTCAACATTTTTTTTGTCCTTGGTTGTTTACATTAAGCGGAACCGATTCTTAGGTGACTAAAAAAATTGCAACTTTTAATTTATATTCCACTGTTCGTTTCTTAATAAATCACACTTTTTAATGTTTATAATATATGTCTTTTCATAGATCAGTGGAAAAGAAACATATATTGACAGGCCTAAGTCTACATATAGAGCGATTGCAATCACGTGACAAAAAGCGCGTGCTGTTTGTTTACTTTATGTAGTGGTGATCAGTGATAAATTATGGCAGCCGTATTACTATAGCCGTAAGAAGGTTTTATTTTAAATGTGATCCTTTCAACAATATAACGTAAAACATATATAAAACACTGTCAAGCGATGTAAATAAACATTTAAAGCTAAAATTTAAACCATTAAAAATCAATGGAAAAGGTTCCGTAAGTGCCGAATTTTTAATTGAAGATGTCGATTCTCGAAAGTTAGCCTATCTTAACTTATTAGACCTTACTAGGCCTATTTACAAGTAAAGCAAAATGTATAATGTTTCAAAAAAGCTATTGAACAACTATAAAAAGCCTAAAATCATGTTTATTTCGTGGACGGACTACTAAGGACTAGTATCACAGTTAAATATCAAGATTTATGGAAACTAATTCCTTATATTTTGGGTTTAAAATACAAATGGTAAAGAACAATGTTTATTTCTCATTAATGCCATTATCGCCAAGATGGCTGCTATTTACACAAGTACGTCACTAAAAAACCTAAGCCACGCCTACTGCAATCGCTCTATTACTGTGTTGGAATTGCCACACACAAATATGTCTAGGACGTAACAATGTTCAGGAGTGAACCTAGATGGGGGGGGGGGGGGGGCACACTAAGATTTTGTCTAGGCGCCAACCACCCAACGGCTCTCAGATAGGGCGGTTTCCACAACCACATGCATTATCTTTCTCCCCACTGTGGAATCGTCATCGTGGTGGCTCGCCCGTATACCTGCAATGTCGCCCGGTAGCGCAAATCTTACTGGTGGTTTCCACCCTTCGCCAGCGATGAAGCCCATGGGTACAGAAGTGATTGTGTTGCAATAGAAAAGGTCAGGGGCGGTTACGCATGAGGTCAACGACAGCCGCATTTCGGGTTTTTCCTGTTATAAAGAGCCACACCCCTACACACACGCGCATACTTGTATTGCTAAGTAAACACATTCAAAATTTATTTTATTAGTTGGCCCTAGGTCAGTCTACACATTCTACACAAGTAGGCCTATTATGTAAAGTAGGCGACTCGTTTAAAAATATAGATCTAATATACAAAAAAAAAAGAAAGAAAGAATATACAAAACTACTATTTCAAGCATGTATAGGCCTATGTGGGCACATATTAGCCCAACATGAGCCACTGAACGAAGAGCCACAGTTGCCAATCCCTAGAATGCTCTGTGGAAAGATCTATAGCAGGGGTGTGCAACATTTTCTAATGTTGTGCCAAATGGGAACTTTGTAAAGACAAAGAGGGCCAGTTACCATAGGATAGCTATAGTTAAAAGTAAAATAAGGTACCCGTCGAACCAACAAATTGATCCATACGGCCAGTGAAGCAACGTTCACCAGTTTCTGTGGCCACGGCATACTAGGTGATTGTGTGACCAGCACAATGCACAGCCGCCTTTACTTTACCACAGCTAAGATCAGGTACCCATCAGGGCTGGGTAGACTCAGGGACACCCACCAGACCCGGAAAAAAAATCCTAGCCTGCACTAGGATTCGAACCCGGGACCTTCGGTACGCCAGCCGGCCACCTTGACCCCAGCTATAGTACATTTGGAAATAAATAAAAGAGAATCAAATATTGTTTAATTTTAGTATTTTTCCACAATTTATCAATGTTTGCTCTGAATCAGAGAACTCTGGCTGATGTGGTAGCATCTCAAAGCTGACTTGTTAGATATTCATCTCTGTTAGGAATCGACATTGAATGAATTTCATCCTTGAAAATAATTCCTCACACCAATATGTGCTGTCAAAAAGTGAGATAATTTTCCTGGCGTGTTGCTCGAAATTTTGATGCTTCATACATAGATTTTGTAAAATGTTACCAAGTCATTCCTTTCATATGCTCTTCTCGTCCATATCAGACTGCAAGTCTATCAGCTCCATTTGACAGCTCTCCGGACTGTCCTCTGGTACAAGATCAAAACAGTTGAGAAAACAGCTTAAAATCCTTTTCACATTTTCTGAAATCATCAATTCTGTAAATTGTAAATTCAATACACAACTTGTCAACATTTTCAGCATATTTAGAGCCACCGAAATCTGCTGGTTTTGCTTTTCTGAGAGCCAGAGTAGGAAAATGAAAGAGTGTTATTCTATAGACCTTTTCATTTTATTAATTATTCCAAAAAAGAGGTCAATGTCTACGCATGCGCAGTCGCTAGGGGGCAGAAGTTGTCAATAAAACCTTCTTCGCCTTTGTTATTTTACTGGGGGCCTAGTGGTGTTTATGCGTAATTATATTAGCTTTTCATTTTACAAAAAAATTAATTCATAAAAACTTTATACCCAGAAGCTAGGGAGCGAACTGTACTTTTGAACCAGTTTTTAACCCAAAAAACATTTAGGGGAGACCGGGGCTTGTCCGCCCATTTTTTACATTGTTAGCTATTCCGGGTTTATTTCTGGATGGAATTCTTTGCCGATTCTTATAATCATTCCCCAACTATTCAGTTAATGTGAGCTATAAGGATTTTGGGAAACCTCTGCCCCAAATCACACAATATAATCAAATGTGAGGTCACTCTATGTGGGCGAATGTGCCCCGCATGTGGGGCAAGTTCGTCACACATGTGGGGCACATACGTCCATGAGGGGCAAATCCGCCACATACAAAACAATTCAAGAAAACAAGGTTTAAACACTTGATACCAAAAAGAACAAGACAAGCTTTATTTATGTTTATGGTTCCAAATATCGGTATAGATTTAAAGAATAAAAAGTAATCAAGTTGGATCTAGATGCAGAACTGTTTTGATCCCAAAATAAATGAAACAAACTTTAACTGAATACAAAGTGTAACTTTAACTTGACGTTCATAACGATTCAAAATAATTCAAAAGCATCATTCGAAATAGTCAGAGTCACTTGATGCACAGTTGTGGCATGTGTAATAGTCACATTTGTCTCCAATACAATGTTCATGTGACCATTCTTTGCACTGAAGACATTGTATCCAGGATTCCTTTTTACTGTGAGACCACTTTGAGAGGCAAATGAGACAATACCATTCCTCATCTTCTTCCTCTGATGACGATTCCTTTGCAATGCTTCTTTTTGTTTTTTTCTTATTCACAACTGAAGTCTTTTTTTCAAATTGCTTTGGGCTTTTCTTTCGCTGTTTTTCTAGATGGTCCAGTTCTAATTTCGCTTTTTCTGGCGTGTCTGTCAGAATGCAGCTTTTCCTCTTCCTTTTCCCGCGTGTTTGTAGCTTTCGCGAAGGCGCTTAGGGGTGAGGCTTTATTGAAACAGGCGAAAAGTCAACTGCTGCTACAAGCCGCACTGGTGTTCTTTGCCCTTGAGGAAGGTCTGGTTGATCCTGGCGAGAAGGGCCTGGTTGATCCTGGTGAGAAGGGCTTGGTTGATCCTGGTGAGAATGGCCTGGTTGATCCAGGGGAGAAGGTTCTGGTTGATCCTGGCGAGAAGGGCCTGGTTGATCCAGGGGAAAAGGTTCTGGTTGATCCTGGCGAGAACTGCCCGATTGATCCTGGTGAGAAGGGCCTGGCTGTTCCTGGCGAGAAAGTTCTGATGGGTCCTGATGAGAAGGGCCTGACTGATCCTGGCGAGAAGGATCTAGTTGTAGTGGATTGTCTCGTTCAGTCACTGAAGATGGACAGAAATCGCTTTCTTGGAAAGTGTCAGGGTTGTAAGGATAGATGCCTGCCTTTGCAAATCCGGAGATGATGTTCTGCACTGTCATAGTGGGACCCCATGCCTCATTAACAATCTCTGGAAGTTGATAAATTGTCAATGAGGAGCCAGGATGAGATCAAAGCCAGTTTTGCTGAGCTTGCCCTAGGCGTTTTTTCAGCGGGCCGAACACAGAGAGATCCAAAGGTTGGAGCTTGTGAGAGCAATGGGGAGGAAATGAAAGCAAAACAACACCATTATCTTTAGCATATTGCACTACGCTAAAAGCAACATGAGAATCGTGGTTGTCTAGCAGAAGTAACACGGGTTTGTCTTTTGTTGGTTTTACAAAGCTGATGAAATGCTCTAAGAAACGTTTGAAGTTTTCCTCTGTCATCCAACCAGATTTGTGCGCGGAGCCTGCACTGTCGATGGGTCCCCCTTTCAAGAAATGCTCTCGGAAGTAAACTCAAGGAAATATGAAGAAAGGGGGTATTGTTTGGCCACAGGCAGATACTGCAGCGCAAACGGTTATTAGCTCACCGCGCTCAGCCGATACCAAAGACCCAACTTGTTTTGAGCCCTGTTCTGCTACTACCTTTGGTGGTTTTGTCACCGTTGTTACACCGGTCTCGTCACAGTTCCAGATACACTTTGCATCAAATGTACACTTGTCAAGCACATTCCCAAGAAGATTGAAGAACTGGCCCACGTTTACTCTATTAAATGCAGTAGCTCGACCAATGCTGGTTGATTCTGGAGTGCGGAGTGATATATCAGGATGCCTCCTCATAAACTGTGAAAACCAATCTGGGCCAGCTTGTTGTTTGGCAGACCATGAAGGGGGACATCTCACGTTGAACCGTTCTGCGCATTGAAATGCAAGCTGGCGGCTTTCGCTTGGTGTGAGCCCAAAATATATGGAAGACGCTTCCTTGAGGTATTCTACAAGTTGACGCTCTTGCTCATGGGTAAACACCTGGCGGGGTTTAGCATAGCCAGATGAAGTTATGCCATCTCTCTTCCTGGCAAGATAGTCTTTCAATGTTGAACGTGGAATCTCAAAGTCATTGGCAGTCTTGCGAACACTGTCGCCTGTAGCTTCAATGTGTTCATGGGCTTGTCTTAGGGTGTCTCCAGGAACTAAGCCACGCTGACTTTTTTTCTTGTAGTATCTGACCATTTTTGACGTTTTCTAAAAATAATACAAATATTATTAATAATAACAACAACAGGTCATTTATGATCACAATGCTAAACAAATAATTTGGGGCAAGTGCACCCACCCATTGGGGCAGGTTCACCCAGCTGTCGGATGTGCCCCAGCCAGTGTTGGCGAACCTGCCCCACTATCACTTTTCTACAATTATCAATCCATTACAGCAGCCTAGGTAGAGAAAGCGACAAAGTGACACCATGAATGTAACAAGAAGAGGCAGTGTTTTGAGACCATGCAGTGTCGTTTAATAGCCCTAACTACTTCTTACGTAACACGAGGAGATGTAGTATGAAGAAAAAATCACTTACCTACTAAGAAAACACAAATATCACGGTAGCAGAGCAGTCAAGTTTTGCAGCCGTTTAACATTAACACAGATCAACCAGACGCCATTACTGAGTGGCGTGGTAGTGTCGTCAAGTCTAAAAATAGCTCGGTTCGCGCGCAATACCACCATGGCGAATGTACCCCTATGGCGGTTTAGCCCCGGTCTCCCCTATTATACATTCTAGGCCTAATGCGTCTATGGTTACCATGTCACCATGTTAATACAGATTGGCGTCGAGCGATCAGTAAATCGTCTTTAAGCATACAAATAAAATTTAACATAGTTATATATTTATAAAGCTTTGTTTGTGTTGAAGTATCAACGCATAGGCTATATTGTATTAAGTTATTATTTGTAGCAATAGAAATCGTAACTTTTAATTATTTTTATTTTTTTTATCGTTCGATTTCGATGTCACAAAAGAACCTTGAAAAGCCAAAGTAAGCTCATCACAGTTTGATTCTGAAAAGGCCTAGGTCTATGTCCCATAGGCCTATGCTATTGTTTGACTTGTTCTGGGGTTTTATCGTTAAAATATTGTATGTAGAAGTAGTTAAGCGGGATTATAACATATTAGTAGGCCTAGACCTAGCTATAGGCCTATAGCCGCCTATAGGCTATAGTATAGTAGGACTATAGGGGCTATAGGCTATATATAGGCTATTATAGGCCCTAATAGGCTAAGCTAAAGTAGCCTAAAGGCCTATATAAATTATAAATATAGGCTTATGGCTTATAGGCTTATAGGATAGGCCTATAATAGCTATTATTTAATATAATATAGCATATCGAATCGGCCTATCACATATAGTTTACTATAATAGTATAATAGGCCTAATTATTAGCCTGCCTATAGGCCTATTACTATTAGCCTATTAGTACATTAGCCTATTATAGTAGCCTAAAGGTTATAAGCTCAAACAGTTTAAACTATTAAACAATTGAAAATATTTACTATTTACTATAGAAAAGTGTTGATTAACCGATTGCGATTGCATGAAATAATTAAGCGAATATGAAGGTAGGCTATGCTATATATTTGATATTTGCAAACTGGTGCGTGTTTTCTTCATGAATTTTTAGTTATAGGCCTGTTATTGAATAATATTTCATGCATAGGACTAATGAAATGACAATAAGTCACAATATTAATAGGCCTATAGGCTATATCAATATCTATATCTAGGCTATAATATATCATATTCAATATGGAAAACATAGGCCTACGCCGACATACGGTCATAGGCCCGACTATACGACATAGGCCTATATATATATATATATATATTAGCCTCTTCCTACGAACAATATATATTTTTTTAAAGTTTAACATAATATTTGCTATGGCTATGGCTATGGTTTTTATATTCGTGAAGATGCATCGTATATGCGTCTGTCTCTATCAAACATTCAACATGAAATATATCTAGAATTATATTTGCCTTTTTATTAATCAAAACGAGCGATCTAGGTCTAGGGCTAAGTTAAGCAATAGCTTGAATAGCCTACAGTAATAAAAGCATTATAGGCCTAATTTTTTTTTTTCGATACAAAACTAGTTCTAAACGTAATTTTTTTTTTACATTGTCATTGAAGAAACTCAACAAAAAGTAATGACACAGTGAACAGTGATCACGATAGAATCGACCATAATATTAAGGTCCAAAGCATAGAGTCCAGGTCTAAAAAAATTTTTCTTTAAAAAATAAAGAAGCTCTAAACGTTATTTTTTTAACAATTCCCTTCCTAGGTTCTTAGTTTAAGATCTCCATGTGTTTTTATGGTTTAAAGTTAAAAAACAACTATAATAACATTAAAAACCCCCAACACCTTTAGTAAAATACTATATGGAAAGAAGGAACAAAAATCTTTGTGCCCCCAAAAGAAATATATGTCAGTGAGTCTCAAGGCCACGCCCCTTTTCCGGGGTCAAACTAAAAAGGTCTATTCAATTGGGTCTTTAAAAGTTGTAATTTCTTCTCAAATGAAGAAATGTGTTCATACATCTTGTTCACCAACTGATGTTTACCTTGTAGTTTCACATTTAAATCGAACAGATGCTGTGTGGTGTCAGTTAGATAAGCAAGGTCATTTAACCAGTCATCATTGCTTAAATAAGCAACATCTTGTTGCTAATTTATCATGAACTGTTCAAATTCCTTTCTTAAGTTCCAAAATATTTTTAAGTTGCAGCTTTACTGAGCCAACAAACTGCAGTGAGATATAGAATATCAGGGTAATCAGAGTCCACTTCTTCTAAAAAGGACTTAAATTGCCGATGGTTCAGTCCACAAGCGCGAATGTAATTCACACACTGAACCACATCTTTCATGACTTCAGTGAAATCAAGTACCTTTGTGCACAAGTTTTCCTGGTGTATAGAGCAGTGATTAACCACAACCCTTTCTGTACCAATGGTGTCTAAAAACTTCTTGGTGAATCCATTGGTTCTCCCTGTCATTGTGATTGCTCCATCAGTAGTCAATCCACACAGTTTGGAAAGGTCATGTTCAAATTTCTCCATCAGCCTCAAAACTTGTTCACAAATGTCATGGCCAGTTGTTGAAGACACACTGGCCATGTCTAAAAATTCTTCAATTACTTCAAAATTGTCAGTAACTCCTTTTCATTTGGTATGGTCAATTCAAAAACTTTAAAACTGGTTTCACGATTATGAAAAAAAATTCGTGAGCAAAAAAAATAAAAACAAACACTATTAGCTGGGGACACACCAACTGGTCTGGCGGGCCGGGTTGTGGCCCGCGGGCCGCCTGTTGCACACCCCTGATCTATAGCATAGGTTTTCAACCTTATTAGGCTCACCGCCCCCTTTAAAAAGAAATTTTTCCGCTCACCGCCTCCCCCACCCCCCCCAACTTTTTTTGCGCCCACTCTCCCCACCCCTCTGGAAATTAAAGGGTCAATATAGTTTCTACAATTTTTTTTAGGCCGGCTAGATTTGTGTGCTTATTTATTGTCTTTAAAAAAAATTAAAAGGAAACATATTGTAGGAATTAATAGATAAAAAAATTACCTAAACAAGAGGCTTAACAAAAATTCAATATTAATGTGAATCGTTTGCCTGTTTGCCTGGTGTGTTGCTAGTAGTTTGTCTAAATTTTTGTTTCAATTTTGTTTGCAAAAGGACTCCACGCTTCACTATTTGCAGCTTGTCTTGTTTTTCTTTCTTAACAACCAAATGGTACATAAAATCCACTTTCCACATAAGAGGTTGATAAGAATGCAATATAAAATTGTTGCTCAAACTCACACTTAGAGAAACTGTTTAATTTTATCCCGAAGAATCGCATTTGCTTTAAAAAAAACTCGAGCACTGAATCCAAGTCTCATCTATATATATAAAAAGAGACTGTTTGTCAGCATATGAATCCCCATTGGTCAATTTGAAATCACGTGTGTTTTTGTCACTGACCTATTTAAGCGTAGGCCTATATACTGTCTAATAATTTTTCACATCGCCTATGTGTCTTCGCTAGCTTAGTGGTTAACTTAGCGGACGGCTATGCGGGCGACCCGGGTTCGATTCTCCAGTTTGACTATACCTTTTTTTCTACAATTTCTTTTCATTGGAAATGTAGGGGCAATTTAGATTTTTGTTAAATAAAAATGCTTGCCTATTTTTTTTACTCGATTAGAATATTTATTTTAAATTACTTTCCTAAAAGTCTTCAGTAAAAAAAAAATAATTTAAATATTAGATGTATATATATATATATTTAATTATAGTTTATAAAAATTGTATCTGCACCCTGCACTTTATACAGTCCTGTTTTTTTTTTTCACCCGGGCAACGCCGGGCAATGTAGCTTGTACATTATATTTAAACGGTCATCTTTTGCTAACCAACGCGCTTCTGTGTGCAGTAGCCATCGCTTGTAGTCCTCGTCACTGTACAATGAGCAATATTATTTTGCCACATAGTACAAACAATAAGAATAATAAATAGATCTAGGCAGTAAAGGCATACACAAAGACATAACAAGAAAATTATAAAATTGGCAAACAATAAAAAAAAATATATCGAGACAATAATATTTTTTTTTATTGAAGGGAGATAATTAACCCGTAATAATATTCCTGTTTTTTTCTTTTATACAAAAATAAATGGCTTAAAATTTATACCTGATCAAACTGTATAAAGTATTTGAAAATTATATAAATATTATATTACTAAATAATTTATAGGCTTATGTATATTTTCAAACATTGCATTAACTACTCAGTTCGTATGATTACTACGTATCTATTCCGCTTAAAGATGATTGGATCTTTTCAAATTTAATATTAATTGCATTAAATAACATCTCAGTGAAACCGAGATAAAAATATCATTAATATTAGCAGATTAGATATTTAGCAGCGCTTAGATCACATTTCATAAAACAAAAAAAACGAATCGATTCAAATAGCTTTGGTGTTGAAATTATATCAGGTACATTTGTACCGCCCACTTGCCTTCACCGCCCCCCAATCGCCCCGGGAACGTGAGCCCCCCCCCCCTTCCCAAAGCCGCTCACCGCCCCCCCCCCCCCCCCTGCATGTACCGGCAGAATTTACGGAAGAGGCCCATTATCAGGGCCAACGGAATTATAGAAGATAGGCATACATCATCTCTCTGTGGAGTGTGACAAAGGGCTCAGTGAGGCACACAAGACCATTGTAGGGCATCCAATGCATCCTAATCTATCCCCTGCGGTCCAAGACTACGTCTTGCCACTAGAACAAGATAGACCGGACGAGGGTGACGACCTGCGCAATTCTTTCTCAGTATAATACGAGCCAAGCGTAATTGACGACTCCTACCAAGCGCGCTTCCAGATGGCGGATAGTGGAATGACCCTTAGATATAAGGGTTGGCCGTGAATACCGAATCAGCGACCGGGGACCAACGGGTTTGCTGTCCTGGAGGGTAAGATGGGGTAAGGATACTCTTTAAAAATGCCTCATACATCCAAGAAAAAAGCAAACATAGAGCGCTCTAACTCTTAACCCGGACAGATGAGGCCGTTAGTTAGGGATAGCAGTCAGAAAACTCAGAAAATAAATCAACTGCTGCCTTGCAGATTGTCTTGGCTGATCAAAGGCTATGGAAGCACATCCAGAAAAAAAAAAAACAACAGCGGCTGAAGCCGGAGGCAGTAGGCCTGAATGGCACTAAATATATACCACAGAATAACTATTCTGTGATATATAATGCCCCGCAACTCTCAATGAATTGAGAGCAAAGAAAAAGACCTTTCTTTAAGCCAAATTTTCTTTGGTCAAGTGGCGAAGTGGATTCACTGGGACAGACTACTATAAAAAGAAAGACAAGCACTAGGCCTACTCGTTGGCGAACTGACACATGGGAAAAGAAAAACCGGTGGCCCCAAAAGTAAAAAAACAAAACTACAAAGACAGTCTCAATGTAATATGTAAAAGATTTGACATCGATCACACCGAATCAAGTGGTTGAATAGAATCACAAATGGTGTAGACTTTGTAGAAAAGGACAATAGCAGAAGATTAAAAAAAAGTAAAGCAAAGGAAGAGACACCCCGCGAAGCATTGCCCGATGCAGAAACAGCCAACTACGAATACAGCATGTGCAGCATAACATTTATAGCGCCAATAGACCTCATGAGCCGCCAGAGAAGCCATATTAAGGTAAGGCTTACACGTGACCATCTTCAAGATCGGAAGACGAACAGCATTGTGTTGTAAGATCACAGTCTATAGCAGCCGACACAATAAAAAACAATAATAATGATAATAATAATAATGGTGCTTGTATAGCGCATATCCCGTTGATGACAGCTCTATACGCTGACACAGTTACAGAGTAGACAACGAAAAACAGACGAAAATGTATATATGTACACGCGAATACTGCTACTGGAATAGGTGAGTCTTCAGCCGGCTCCTGAAGGTGTCGAAGGGAAGAAGTTCTTAAAAATCTGCTCAAATTGTCAAACACAATAGACAACAAACAAATAACAACAGCCAAAACCAATAGGCACACAAACAACAACCCATTTCTCTAAATATTCTAAATTTATTTTCTACAAAATATTTTGTTTACATAAATATAAAAATAAACAATAGATTTATAAAAGTCTATTTCATTGTGAGGAGCCAAACCTGCAGGAATAATGCTCTAGACGCTATGAACATTTCACAGGGCTGTTTGGCAAAATGACTTTTGGTCATGCAAGAGTTAATTTATTTAAAAAAAATATGTACAAATAAAAATAATAGAATAAAATTCATTCATCAATAAAATTTTGAGCCACTTCACTTTCCCTCTCTGCCGAGTTGGGCCAACAAATAGTTTAGTCTTAATGTGCTTTTATTGTAGCTGGTTTAAAATTCAAACAAAGTGATGGGAAAGTTTAGCTATCCAAACAGACACATTGAACAATATCATGTGTTGTATTACACAGTGATGGGAAAGTTTAGCTACCCAAACAGACACATTGAACAATATCATGTGTTGTATTACACAGTGATGGGAAAGTTTAGCTACCCAAACAGACACATTGAACAATATCATGTGTTGTTTGTTTATGTAAATTCCTGTACAGGTAAAATAAATTATCAGTGGACGGAATGGAAAATTGTTGCTACAAACTTTATATATATATAAAAAAAACACAATGACGAAAATGTTCAACTTTTAGCACAGATCAAAAAGACTCTCCTAGGTACATCAATTTATATAAAGGCTCAATTCAAATGATGGGATATATTTATAGAAAATAAAACAAAATATTTACCTTGAAACAGCTATTTGAATATTCAATATTAGTAAAATATGACAGAAAGTTTATTGAAAGAAATATTTACATTGCAAATTAAATAAATTACTTCTTTTGCAATGGCAAAATATATAATCACATAAAATTAGTTAAGAAGTAAAAAATGTTTATTAAAAAAAATTAGTATTGGGGGAGGTTTAGAGGCAGTGGGGGTAGGGGAGATAATTTCTGTTGCAAGAAAATGTAACACAAAAAAAAGCATGTGACAGAGTTATCACAGCCTGCAGCTTTGACCGAAGGATAACTTTTTAGACTTCAGAAAGTTGTACAAGCATTATTTCCCCTTGAATGGACATGACCAATGAGAAACAAGCAAATATTATTACGCCAAGGTTAATATAATATTAATAATGAAATCATCCATATAACTTAATGGTATTTCTCAATTATTACAAATGCCAGGCAAATGGTTCTATCTATTAAAGCAATTTTTTAGGGAAGACATCTTTATTGAAAATGTATAAAAGAAAATAATTCAGTCTACCACTATTAATATAAGACTAAGTACCAAAACATTTGTAAAAGGAACATAATTGTTAGCTCCTTAGTTCCTACATTTCAACAACAAAAATATAAAAACAATCACTGCCTAAGTTCAAGCTACATTTATGAATTATGATTTGGCTATAAGGGATAACTACTGGCGGCTAATGATCTTTGTTACATATGCATAGAGTAAAAGTGCTTCAGACAAACGACACCATGGATGACACACAGAAATGTCAAAACCAGATTCAACTTTGATTATATTTGGCACTAAGCATGTTGTACACAAGGCAAAATGTTTTGCTCTTCAAATAATATCTAAAAATAACTTCTAAAATAATATCTAAAAATCTATTAATAGAAATATTCAAACTCGGACAGAGAAGAGAAAAAAATTAACTTTTACAATGACGTTAAAATTGTATTACACTAAAAAAAAACAGAAATACATATTATATGAAACATACATTTATTATTTCCCTTTTAAAGATTCAAACTTTTGTTTTTACAATTTCTCTTTCATACTTACATATTGTTGGAAACATTTAATTCTATGAGACGAAACTTAAATTTAACATCTATCATGAAAATCAAATAATTATTTTGGGCGGAAAATTTCATTTAAAACACATTTGTTAAAAAATTGATTTAAACCTTTTAAAAAAGAAAAGTGTTCAATAACAAATGAAGTGTAAAGCGGAACTAATTTTTACACTAAGAACTGCAAAGAACATTATCACAGCCTGAAAGTGCAGAAAGAAAAAAAAACACAACCATTGAACACTTTGGATCAATACAATTCTTGCTAATTTAAAAACTAAAAAAAAAATTATTATTATTTTTTTGGGGGGGTCTAAAAGCAAACTAATAATTAAGGATGAATGCTGCTTTTGAAACTCCTACAAGTTTTCAATGTTCAGTAGTGTGGTGGTTTATAGAAGATCCTGGGAATAGGGTGTCTTGGTGGAGGTGGCGGAGTAGTCATCTTCGTACATGTAGCTGCGTCGGCTTGTGTTCAGCAGAGAGGTGTTGGGACTAGCTCGGAACCTGCAAATGTCAAGTGCGTAAATAAATCTCTGTGCTTTTTACTTCTCTATTGATAGATTATATATGCATGCATATTTATTTATATAGGTTGGAAAGTAATAGTAGAATACTTCTTTCAAGTCTTTTGGGGCTAGTTAGGCAGCCTCACCAATATCTGTGGCCAAGACATATTAGGAGATTGTGTGGCCACCACAATGTTGAGCCGCCTTTACTTTCCCTAACTAATGTCACATGGTGTAAGCTCATGGACATCTTATAGTCCCAGGAAAAATCCTGGTGTTATCCAGGATTCTAACACAAAGCCTTCAGTGGGTGACAATCCAAACATGGTGGCACTACACAGCCGTGCGCCATAAATATATAAAGGTTGCACAAGATTCATTTAGTTTTGAGGGAAGAGACGAGCCACTGCGTTTGGAAGTAACATCCATTTGAAATATTCCACTGTATTTTTACTATGGTAATTTCCTTTTAAGATCTATTTGAAAATTCCACAGAATATACTATATACAAGAGGGCGTGAATATATTTAGTGCAAGGAAATTAAAAACTTAAGTGTTCTTGAGAAGCAATCATATAATTGATTTTTCTTTATACCAGTGATCAGTATATCTTTAGAACGATCTTATTGTACAGTGGAGTTTCTGTTATAAAATAGTTTTTTTTATTATTCATTCAAGAGGTCACCCCGCCATAACATCATATACAATGGTAATGAAAAAGGCAACAGCCTGCAACAAAAAGCGTATGGCCAAACTTACCTGACAGTAGGGGACTTGGATCTAGACCGAGACCTCGGGCGAGTGCTGGTAGTGGGACTGTACGAACGACCCGGACTGCGCGACCTGGATGGACTGAGGGATCTGGTCCCTGCGTAGTCGCTGATCATGACAGGGGGCTGGATCCCGTTGCGCCGTAGCTCCTGAACCACTCTATCCCTGAAAAAGAGGTTAAATAAAGGAGCATTAGACCAAAAAAAATAATTAAATATTATTAAATTACAGACAGATATCATATCATTGAGAAAGAATACAATGACAAAAAATATCAACACTGACAACATGGATATCAGATCACAAAAATGAAGAAACCATACCATTGAAAAAAAAAGATTACTGACAAAGTTATTCCACTAACAAATATTACATATGTACAAAAAAAAAACTATGATAAATTTGACGAAGTTATCATTATGTAGAACAAGTTATTAGACTACTGACAAAGTTATCATTCCACAATCAAATATTAGATTTATGAAAGAAAAAAAAACTATGATAACATTGATGAAGATATCATTAGGTAAATCAAGATATTAGACCACTGAATAAGTTATCATGACTCAAAGACGTCAAAACACTGATAGAAAAGCAAAACACTGACAATAAGGCTGAAACAAGAGCTCATATCACTGATGAAAATATATTATAGTAATGATAAAGATATGATTACACTGGATTAAATATCATGATAAAGATCCCATTATCACCTTTCAAATCTTTCACTAGTCAATTGTCTTCTCATCCTTTCTATATCTCCTTCCAGCTCAACATTTCTGGTTCTCAAGGAAGCTATTTCTCTACTTTGACTTTGTCTTCGGAGAAGAAAATGAAACAAACAAAAATGACACACACTGAAATGTGGCTTAATAAAAACTGAAATGCAGGACAAACTGAAACTTTCATGGATAAACTAAACTAAAACACTTGTTCATAAAACTTTTTTTTGTAGATTTTGGTCTCAACCATAGGTCAAACATGGTGCACAGTGGACGACCAGCAATGTGTTTGCCTGACGTACCAAAGGTCCTGGGCAGAGGCGATGGCAGAATTTTTTTTTCAGGCTGGGCTGAACTTTTGCATGATAAACCTTTCTCACATTTTTTGCTAATTTAGTACATGTTTTAAAAAAAAACTTGAAAGAAGTTATTTTTCACAAATTTCAGGGTGGGGTTACCCCTCCCCCCTCCGCCTTGTGGAATCGCCCCTGGTGCTGGGTTCCAATCCTGTTGAAGGCTAGGAATTTTTCCCGGGTCTGGAAAAGTCTACCCAGATCTGATGGGTACCTGATGTTAGTTGGGGAAAACTAAAGGCGGTTGGAAATTGTAACGACCACACAATCCCCTAGTAAGCAGTGACTATGGAAACTGGTGAACACTGCTTCACCGGCCCTATGGATCAATTTGGTCCAACAAGATTACTTTTTTCCCTTCTAGTCAAAGTTTTGTTCATAAGATTTTCATGTTTTTTATTTCATTCAATGGCAAACAGAAGCAAATCAGTCAAGATTTAAGAGAAAAACTTACAATTTGCTCTCATTCAGTGAGAGACGATCTTTCAACATCTGAATCTCAGTATTCTTCTCCTGTGTGGACAGCTGGCTGTGGAAGTCTTTCTCCCTGTTGTCCTGGAGGATGCTCTCCAGGCTCTTCACCTGGTTACGCTCCTCATCGATCTGTGACCTCAGGCACTCAGACTCTTGTCTCAGGTCGGCTATGATGTTCTGAAGCTGAGAAGGAAGAAAAAAGTAATGGCCGTTTGAGGGAAATGTTTACCAACGAAAACCAAAAATTTGTATCACACCCTGGGTTTAAAGCCAGCCATATAAAAAATATCAGTATTTTATCTTATTATAAAATGCATTTTGAATAGGTAATAAAAACTAAAATGAATCTTCCAATCTACTGTAGCCAACCACCAAGTGGAAGTGAGAAAGACCAGGGGTTTGTCAATTGGAATAATGGCTGGTCCCACTTCAATTTTTCTGCAAGTGATGTCAGGGAAGGAGGCACTGGTACTGGGTAAGCCAAGAGACAACCCACAAGAACAAAAACAATAACAGCAGCTCATTGAACTGAAAGGTACTGTTGATGTTGCAATCCAGCTTTTTCCATAAATAGCAACAAATCAGAATGAAGGTTTACAGTGTAATCACATTCCCATAAAATGGTGGCAGGATAAAACAACACCTGAGAATTCAATATCTCCCTTAGCCATAGATAGTTTATACATTAAAACTTCACATCAGGCTAGAACTCCTATTAAAATACAAACTGGGACTAGCTGTCTGATAAAGACTGTGAGGTTGCATTAAATTCTCAGAAGGGATCAATGGAAAGTGAGTTACTCCGGGGCAATCGTCTAGGATACGCTTGAGTCTAACACTGACCTGTTCCTTATCCAGTTCCATGGCAGCCAGCTGTCTGTTCAGATTCTCCTTGCTTGTCTCCAGTCTGGAGCAGAGTTCCCTGGCCGCGGACACGTCAGACAGTAGCTCCTGCTTGTCCTCCTCCGTCACCCTCAGGTTCTCCTCCAGGTGGGCTACAGACCTGGTCAGGTTGGACACCTGGATCTCGTAAGCTTGATGGGATTGCAGATGCTACGGAAGTAGAGAAATATAATTTTTTTCTGGCTGTGCCAAAATAGACTGATGATTATGAGCTTTTATAACAATTTAAAAATATCTCTGAAAGAAAATAGACAAGCTCCTGGCTCTTTAGACCAGGGGGCAACATGGAAGGAGTGGGTCAAGGAGGGCACACCAAGACACTGTCCATTGCAAGGAATGCCACCAAGATGCTGATAGCGCACGCAGCATACAGGAGATTTCTTGCAGCCACATTGCACAACACATTTCCCCCCCCCCCCCCTCCCGTGGAATTTTGGAACTTCTTTTGTCAACTAGTAGCATAAATACTCTCATAACTTTAGTTTTTTTTTTATTCTTGGGGTTACGCAATAAAATATTTGTAATATTAGGATTATGTGGACAAAAAATGTTTGTAAAACACTGGGTTAGATAATAGTATGATTATAACTGATAAAATATCAAGACTAAATGATAAATTTATTATCTATTTTGTAGTGTAACTATACAGTAAATGCTGGAATATGATAATGTTATAGAGTGGCTACATAATGTTTCCCCGCAAAGAAAAAAAAAGTGTAAGAGTTGTCTCCACTGACCTCCTGAATCTCCCTCTCCAGAGAGTCCACTTTGTCTCTGTACCTCCTGAGCTCCGATTCTTTGGTCATCACCTCCAGGCGGAGGTTTGAACCCTCGCTCTCCAGGTGGTGACTGGCTGTCTGGTACTGTTCTGCCTCAGCAGAGAGCTTGCGATACTGGTCCAGTAGATCTGACCTCTCTTGTTCCTGTGATGAAAAAATAAAAAACATCAGACATGAGTATGCAAGGTTCTTACTCTAAAATCATTTTAAAATTCACAAACTTTTTTTAAAAATGTAAACAATTTTCACACAAACTTTTTTTTTTAAATTTAAACAATTTTTACACAAACTTTTTTTTTTTAAATTTAAACAATTTTCACATGCTTGTGTGGACATTTTTAATGATTATTTGAAATCTATTAAGGCAGTTCAAATTATGTCTTTTCAACTACTTTTTAAGTGAAAAAATTCATCTACTTTTCTACATGGTAATTCCCTTTGTAAAAAAAAATTGTACAAGTATTTTCAAACTGTTTTGTCTATTTTACTGAAATTCACAAACTTTCCAAAACCATATGGTATAGAAGAATGGTTAGTCATTGGTATACAATGTTCATGGCATTAGCTGTATGGAAAAAAAAAGAAAGATTTACCTTGGCACTCAATGTATCTTCAATTCTTCTGACTTCTAGAATATACTGCTGGACTTGAGTTTTTAGAGCTTCTTTTTCTTCTATAGCATCTTCTAGTTCTTGATTCAGTTTCTGAATTGTTAGAAAAATATAATGTTGAAAAAAGTACTGCCATCTTGGATAAAATCAACAAAAGAAATAAACACTAAGGAAAATATTTTCTGAAGCCAGAATATATCCCAGTACCTGGTTTTCTTTGGTCATGACGGCAAGGTCGTCCTGAAGGCGCCGATTCTCCCTGCCAGTGACGTCCTTTGTGCGAGACGTCTCGGTCAGGTCCTCGGACAACGAGTCCAGCTGGCGCCTCATACTTTTCAGCTCCCTGTCCTTCAGGTTCAAAGATTCGTTGGCATGCCTGCAAATTATCAAGTCACATTTGTCTTTTAACGATTCTCTCGATGAGAGAATAAAAAGTAAAAGTTTCATATTTTGGTTAACCTTTCTCATAAATATTAAAATTAAAATAGCCTGAATGGACCAAACAAAATGAACTTTTAAAATTAAAAACAAACTTACTCAAGCTGAGCTTCCACTTCCCCAATCCTGAGTTTCAAATCTCCAATGTAACGCTCCTGAAATCAGTACATTCGAAACATTTTTTTTTGTCCAATGTTGATAAAATCAGAAATGTTGCCCTAACCAATCAGATTAACAATCAGCAATAAAAAAAAAACATTCCTCCAAAAAAAAGACAAGAGTTACCCCCCTTAGCCAAGTAGCAATACAAGTTCTGCAACAAGCTGTTGTAGCAATATAAGAAACATTTACTGTAGTGTTGAATGTGACCTTTTTATAATGTTATTTGAGAGTTATCTAATTATTATTTCATACAAGCTGATGTGAATTGTTATCCAATTAATAGGTATTTTTCAGTTAGTGTACATTTTTTGTACAATTATGCAGCTTTAATATATTTAACTTAGTTTAATGCAGCCACAAGTACCATCAGAAACAAAAAGTAAATGTATAGAAATTGTTTTGTTTAAACTTTTGAAATACATGCAGAAAACAATAATGCCAGTAGAAAATGTTAATGTATCCATCCAGGGACAGCACTCAAGCTGAAACTGGGACAAACATTACTTACCCTGTCATGTATCTGGCTGTTCAAGTGGGCAATTTTTTCTGTCTTCTCGTCCACGGCTGTCTGCAGTGAATCTTTCTCTCTATCCATAGACTTCAGGTTTGACCTCAAGGCATCTATCTCTTCTTTTTGAACCTAACAGTAACCCAAGGGGAAGCAAAGACCTTTAATATTTATACATTTTTATAAAAGGAGCTGGACAGAATTTTTTTATAGGCAACAAGCTAAATTGTTGCCCGGAGAAAAATTAAATAGGTCTATATAAGCTACATAAACTACAATGAACAGAAAGATGTAGGCTAGATCTAATAATTTAAAAAATATTATTATTTTTTAGAAAAATATAAAGCTATCAGTGGGAAATTGAATCCAGGCCGCCCATGTGGCAGTCAAAGATGCTAACCACTACGCTAGGGAAACCACATGTCAATAAAAAGCAAAATATGAGACAATAAGGTCTCGTGTCTTTAAATAATCCAATTTGATTGGTTAAACACATCCACACAGAGCTTTTTATATATAGAGATAATACAACCAACATAATTTATATTGAGTAAAAAAATAATGTGTATATAAATCATAGTCAAAATGTTTTAAATGGTCATACTCTCTTGTCCACTACATGGCACCATATAAAGATAAGCTGATTTTGTTAAATAAATAAATAAACGTTATTGAAAAGAAACTCCAATTGTCTTGTAAACAGATCTCAACTCTACAATAAGGGTTAATAGAATTGTGAACACATGATAAAGAAATACCTCACCTGGTTTAATCTTTGCATATCCATCACTTTCTCCTCAAGGCTACCCACCCTCTCTCCTTGATTCTGAAGCTCCTCCTCACGCCTGGTTAAACGTCGAGTGGCGTCCTCGAGGGTTTTCTCCGTTTCCTCAACCAGTAGCCTGAGGATTTGAAAAAAAGAATAAAACAAGGTTTTCTGGAACTGTTCTGTTTCTTTTTTTTACATCATCAAGTTTATCAAAGTTTATCAAAGTTTTTAAAAGGCTACTTTTTTATTTTAAAACCTCAAGTTGACCAGACCTCATTTGATTAGCATTGCTCTTGTTCTTGGAAGCTTCATCCACCAACTCATTCAGTCTCATCAACTGGTCTTTGATCTGTTCCTCCATTATTTTGATTTCATCTTTTAATGTATTCATCCTTATTGCCAACTCACTTCTCTCTTGCTCAACCTGAAAAGTAAAAAATTATTTTACAGTATTATTTAGCACTTTACTATTTTCTTACAAAACCAACAGAGACTCCCATACTTTTCAACTTCATGCACAAGAGATTGGGCCATTTTAACTAAGTCAGACTTAAGCCAAGCTATGATATAATAGTGTGTAAAATGTTCTTTCTGATACTGGTAAACATTGAAATAATCCAATGATTGATGTCAACAAGCACATACTTTTTAAAACTTGCTTTGTTTTCAAGAGAGAAAACAAATTGGTTCAATGAAAGTCAACAAATAAATTAATAAAACAAAAGTTGGTAAAAGAGTTTGTGCGCGTCTACCAGAACACCCAAGTTAGCATGCTTTCGGTTGTTAAGATAAATATGCCAGTTTGACAAGTAGTAAGAAGGTTACCAGTTTAATTGCCAGTTTGGCATGGGTATATTTTAGAAAAAAGACTTAGCATAGGCCTACCTACTATAATAATGCTAAAGGCTAGGCTATACTATATGTCACTATAGAGCGGCTATAGGCCTAAGGCCTAAGGCTTAAGGCCTACTATGACTATGTTCGTAGAAACAGCAGAAATTAGTAGGCTAATATTAATATGATACTAGATTATAATATAATATAAAGGATAGTGATCGTGGATAGGCTAGGGAAGGCCTAATACATTATAAATTAGCATATAACTCATTTATTAGATACAAAGAATTTACCGGTCATGATTATTTCAGGTAGGCATATTTACTGATAGGCCTACTGATACAGTTAGTCTACACCAGTGTCTAAGACCTACGACAACTCTATAATAATAGTAGTAATAGTTAATAGGCCTACTATAATAAATAAAATAATAATATTAATAGTCAATAGACTCAATAGTTCTAGAGTTCTAGGAAAAATTACAAATAGTCATAGTTGAAATACTATTACGGTACAGTCCGGTACAGTAAAGTAATATTAATATATATGTAAAGCAATGTCAATGTTTACGTAGGCCTACCTTAAAATTATATAATAGGCCTAAGCCTACAATTATTCTGAACTAGTAGGTTATTATAGGCCTAAATTCATTCAATAAACTTGACTACTAGACACAAAGACTTTCAAAATACGGAGGCTACCTGTTTAAATTGTTTTGATATTTTATTAAATTTAAAAAACATTTTTTAACTTTATAAAGGAGATTTAAAAATTACTTTCGATTTAAATTGAAAAAATAATGATTATTTAGATTTGGCATTAATTTTTTATTTTATTTTGGCTCTAATTTTTTGCTGGCCACTAATGATGTTTTTGCTATCTCTCTCTATTGAAACTACGGTGGACGCGCAGAAACTCTTTAACCCAAAAGTTTTGCTGTTCCCTGTTACTATAACTGTGTATTTATTAAACTAATGCGATGTCCTATACAGATACAAAACATATCTTACAGTGTGTAATGTTGTTTCTAAGTCTTCAACTTGTTGCTCCAATTTAGCTCTGTCCGAAAGTGAGGTCTCGGTGGCAATCTGGTAAATGGAATGAAATATTAAAATATTATTTTAGCATGAACAGTGAAGAAACAATCTAAACACTTCCACTATACATGGGAACTCTTAGCACAGCCTTTAGGGTTCCTTCCCTTACATTGTATTCTGATTGGCCCATCTGTGGCCTAAAGGTAAAAGGAGAGGCCACTATTGAACAGATAAAGACAATTTCTGATGCAGCCTATGAGCAAGCAACAGCTATCATCAAATAGTTATTTACTGGATAGGCTTAAGAATAGATTGTTGTTTCTTATACATACAAGACACTCTTAAAAGCAGTTGTATGTGGTTAAATGGCCCTTTACCCACCCAAATTTACTTACTTTAAGTTCAATAGTGAAAAGGCTAATTAAAAAAAAATATTTTTATTCCACACAAATAACAGTCCAAGCTTTATTTCACATAGTATAGCGCTATCTCCACTGTATTTAAATATGGGCCAGAAAACATAAAAATAAACCTTACAAAATAAACCAGATAAACCCAGCTAGTGTAGTTGAAAACCCAACCTTTAATCTCTCCCTGAGGCTGTCCCTCTCTGTGGTCATCCTCCTCAGGTCAGAGATGGCGTCGTCCCTCTCGTTCTCTATCCTCCTCAAGATGGCTTGTGCTGCCAGGGAAGTCTTGGACTGCTTCGGGGAAGATATGAGCTCCCTGCGTAGCTTCATGAGTTCATCTTTACTCTGTTACAAGAACAAGAAAACAAAAGTCACTGACAGGAACATGAAGAAACTGATGGATGATCTCAAGACTAAATACTGCAACAGTTTGATCAGATATATGAATGGAGAGAGAGCAAAAGTATACCGAGATCAATAGTAAAGTTAACACAGTGTCTGGCATTATAGCATTGGCTCATAATAATAATAATAATCATTTATACTGTTAGCCTATCTGCTTCCTGAATTTGTGAAACTTATTGGTCAACATAGGTGTTACTGTATTGTTCTTTATTATTATTATTTCAGAGGCGTGTAATATTATCTACCAAATATTTTATTCCCTGCAACATGATTTTAAATAGTTGAATGAGTGAGTGAAGTTTTTCCCTAAATAAATAAACAGTAGTGAAGTGTGCAAAAGAAGTATGTAAGAAAAGCATGATTTTGTATGGAGTGATCCAGAGTTGACAAGGGAGAGATTGATAAAGTGAAAGTTGAGTATGGATCACAACAGAAAAAACAGATAGGCCTAACATATTTTTGTTTAACAAGCAATCTATCTATGGAATATATAGCATTTTATTTTTTAAACATGGCGGCTCCGGTTTCTAGTCAGAAAATCAAAATGGTGAAGGGTAGCAAAACATTTTTGAATCATTCTCAATGACCAAAGATTTAAGCAGACATGGACTTTACCAAAGGAAAGAGCTACATGGCATTTACTAGTATTTTGAGTAATGAATGATTATTTCATTACAGTGGGGTGGATGTCTAATCAATCAAATATGAATTAAATCATGCTTACTTCTTCATACATGTTATTCAGTTTATCTCTTTCACAAGTCAACACTTTCACATTGGCTTGAATCTGGAAAAGTTAAGAAAAAGAAAAAAACTTAAGAAAAACTCTTAAAAATCTGAACAACTTGATCTATGCCAACTTTAAATATTATTATTTGTAATAAATGCCATAAAATGATGCAATCCTTGATGCCCAACCTTATTCAACTAATTGATCTAAGTGATAAGTTAATTTTTTCTTATCTAAATCACGTATCAAACAATTTTGCTATTGTTGCTAAGCATATAGTTAAATAAGTTGTACTGTGAGCCAGAGACATAGCAGTTGACAACTCAGAGTTTGAAATAAAATCAAATAGTTCCAACCAGGTACCCAATATCAATCTGATTTGTTTAAACTTTATAATTCTATAATATTGCATGGCTGTACTAGATAATGGGTCTCTATTTATTTTTAGACAAGAAATTCATTACAGACATTAAGAGAGAAACAAATCCATTGAAAACTTAAGATAATGTAGTCCCACTAAAATTTCATTGTTTCATGCCTCTACCTCAGACATATGCCTTTCAAACTTGTCCAGTAAAGATTTCAACTCATCCCTCTCTCTGGTCAGTCTGGCCAGTTCAACTTCTTCAGCCACACTCTGGGGGGAAAAAAAACAGAAAACATTAAGTCAGAACATGAAAAAATTAAAATTATTTCTTCTCACCTAAATGTTTAATGAGGATATGAGCAATTAATTAATTTGACAAACAGCAATATTGAAACTACTGTACAGCATTATTGTAAATTGAACTGTTATTTTACATTTTTACATTAAAGACAAAATTGAGTTAACAGTTGATTTTGATAGTTTACAGTGTATTCAGTATCTGAATGTTAATAAAAAATCATTTATACAAAATATTAAACATAACTTTCAAGTAAGGTCAATATTAGCATTTAAATGTTTATTTAGGGGGGGGGGGGGGTGTCTAATTTCCTGCAACAAAGGGATGTGATGTCATTAATTGGCAACTCTTGTAGGAAAAATTCATATTGCCACGTGATTTATTAACCCATGTTTTGAGTCATTGACCAGCTCTTATTTTTAATGAGATAGTTAAATATAGCTTTACTGGGTCATGCTTTGTTTATTTTGGTCCCCTGCAAAACATCACTTTGTAGGAGGCTATACCAAATCTCTTCAGTTGGCCTTTAAAGTGAATGCTTTTATTTATTGATAGTATTAAGTTAACCAATTATATGTGTGTCATTTTTTTATAACACTTTCTTCTTGCTGAAATACAATTCTATTTTAAAAACCAAACCTTTTTTTTTACTTATATATTTATATAATAAAAGTTTTAGTTTTTTGTTTTCATTCTCTTTTAACAAAAGAGATTGTAATCATTCATTTCTCCGTCATTTTGACGGGCATAACCACTAGTATAATATTTATCTCTAACCAATACATTACAAGATCTTTATTCTAAGCCAAATCTGGGACACACTTGCCAACTAAGTCAACGCTCACCTTTTTGGCGACTATTTTGACTGGCGGAGATGCCCTGCGGGTAGCTTTCAGAGCTTCATACTCTTTCTTGTAGTAGTCTTTCTCTTCCTCCATGACACGGATGATGGCCTCATACTGGGCTACATCCTGGAACAACATAACAGTTTGATTATTGCTTACACGCCTTAGACTACCTATACTATAGAACCATGGCTAAAACTGATTGGTACATTAGAAGGCTTATACTACAGAACCATTTCAGAACCTGTTTAATCGGTAATTAGACACTTTCGAATGCTTATAGGCCTACTAGAGAACCATTGCTAAAACTGAATGGTACTTAAATGAATATCTCGTTGGACCGAATCGGTCCATAGGGCCAGTTTCTGTGGCCACTGTATACTAGGATATTGTCAAGCCAGCACAATGCCCAGCCGCCTTTACTTTACCCCAACTAAAGTCAGGTACCCATGAGAGCTGGGTAGACTCAGGGACACCCTCCAATCCCAGGAATAAATTTCAGCCTTCACCTTTAATGAATATAATACAGTATAAAAACATTGCTGAAACAGTTTGTACTGAAAAGTTCTTAGTCCAGCATAACTAAATTATTTTTGCCTTGCAAAATGCTTTATTTTTATTTTGTTCAAATAATTTCATTTGTGGTCCACATTAAACCTTTCGGATCACACACTAGATCTAAATGATTGTGTCTGTAAAAAAAATATGCACAAATACCTTTTTGTTGGATTTGATGGCAGTATCTTTCCTAGCAGGACTCTGTGCCCTGGACGATGATGCTGACCTTGCCCTTAGCGGGGCTTTCTGTGTACCTTTAGGAACCTCACCTTTCAGTAAAGCCTGCCAGAATAAAATAAAAAAATGTTTTTTTTTGGACTTAAGCAATTGGCTGAAATTGGTTTACTGGTCAATGACAAGACAAAAGACAAAAAGAAATCAATTGGCTTCAGCAACTGACCTCCAGGATCTCGGCCTGTGACCTGTAGTAGTCCCGGTCCTCCTCGATGCTCCGTATAAACATGTCCAGCTTGCTGGGAATCTTAGTCTTCTTCACTATTGGACCATTCTTCTTCTTCAGTCTCTCTATCTCTAGGACCAGCTCTTTCTCTAATAACAGGAGAGAGAGGGTTATGGTTAGAACGGAACTAGAGGTTTAGAATCGTGAGGCTTAAAGTCATACTGACAGAAACTAGTCTCTCTATCTCCAGGACCAACTCTTTCTCTAACAACAAACACAGGAGAGAGGGTTATAATTAGCTAGCATGAGGCTGGAAGTTTAGAATACCGGTAGTGAGGTTTATATTCATACTGACAGAAACCAACCACATTTAAATAAATTATATATTTACATGTTTGACTAATTTTAGATAATACTCTATTTAAAAATGAAACTACTTTAATTTATGCTAGAAATGAAAACTGTTGTAAAATTATTTTTTTATGGTTGATCACTTCTAGTCATGCAACACTAATTGTCTAAGCTGGTCACTTATATGATAAAAACAAAGTTCTACAAAAATGAGAGAAGGAGAAACTTGTTTTGCAAAACATGATGAATGAAAGAATGAGTGTATCTATAATCCATATGAATGACATTGTCTCTGTACATCATGTTATATAACTGACTATTTCTAAGACTTTAAATCACATTTTTTAAAATTTTAGCATGGATTAGCCTCAAGATTTTTTTTCCTTATAAATTTTACAGACGTTCCTTCTAGATGGAAGATTATTACGTCCACTAGTCCCAAAACTCCTCCAGGCCGACAGGGATAGAACCAGCAACGTTTCGGTTGACTGTCCGGTGAACTAACCGCAGGATTAACCATGTCTGTCATGTACTAACTGACTGATTTATTTATTGTTCAATAATTTATCTATTTAATGTCTAAGTTTTACAAAGCTATTCCCTAATTGACTCCACTATGGCATTGCTTCTATGATTTACTAGTTCAATATTTGTAAACAAAATTCAACCAAGATTATAACAACAAAATTATGTATTAATTATTAAAGCATCTTCATGGCACCATTCACCTACTACACTAGAATCTATACTTATTCAATGAATAGTTTTCACAAAATATATAGGCTAGTCATTACTAAATCCAAAAATCAATGCTTTGAAATTGTGAAGTAAAAATAAAAGGCTACCATTGGCTGTGAGCTTATTGACTCGCTGCACAAGCCGCTTCTTCTCCTCGGTGACCCTGTCTAGTAGACCCTCCAGCCTGACATTGTCCGCCTCTCTAGTGGACAGTCTGCCCTTAGAGTCCCCAAGTTCTTTGATAAGCCTGTTCTGTTCCTGGGGATAAAAAAAAATAATAAAAGGTTAACAACATAAAAAAATGTTTCACATGATTTTGGTACAGTGTTAAGTTTTTCTGCATCTGAGTTGACACGGTTAATTTACTTTGTTATAACATCACAATATCCAAAATGAATGATCTGATACCCATACAAGCATTGTCCAAAATGATCTGTTCTATAGATTGTATCAATTTTGGCAAACTATAGGCTAAGAACAGGACAAAATAGGCTAAAAAGTCACACATTCACTCAAACTAGTAAGCAGCAACAGGTACCCAAGCAGAAGTCCCAAAAAAGATCGGAGCATAAGTTACAAGACTCCTTCCATATTTCAGTTGACAAAAGACCAGCTGTGGCCTGGAGTCACTTAAAATGAAAACCAATCTTAATGGGTGTCTGGAGGACATCTTGGTCAGTTTATCACACTGATAGGGCTAAATGTTTTCTTTTTCTTTGTTCTCAATGAATAGATGAAGGAAATAAACAACAAGTCCAACATTTGTGAAGAACTGCTCATTTGTTAGAGGTGTGCCAGTGCTCCATATAGTTTATCATCAAGATGGGGCCAGATATATAAACAAGCAGTGGGAGACTAAACGTTTCAAAAGATACAATAACAAAACATTGAGAGCCAAGTAAGGTAGTAGTATTATGTGGCCAGCACAATGCCCAGCCACCTTTACTTTACCCAGAGTAAAGTCAGGTACTCATCAGAGCTGGGTAGACTCAGGTTGCACCCTCCATATCCGGAAACAAATCCTAGCGTTCACCAGGATTTGAACCCAGGACCTTTGGTACGCCAGACAAATGCGCTGCTGCTCGGCCACTATGTCCCCTATCAAGGGCCAAGGAGAAGAGGAAATTGACTTTTTTTTCTTTCAGTCACTATCACATTCTGCAGAAAGGATAACCTCAACACAGATATTTTTTTAAAAACAAATACTCACTGCCTTCAACTGGGCAACTGTCAGGTCCATATCTTCCAACTCACACCGAGACTTCTCTAGCTCATCCTGGTGAATGAAACACACACAGAATATAAAACAAATTTGGTTAAGTACAGACCAGAACTATTTTTATAAAGTAAGATTTGGATAAAACAAACTAAACCTTAAGATTAACATTACAGTGATTGATAAAAATGTGATCTTGACAAAAAAAAAATGGTTTGTGCATTTAATAATACTTATAGTACTCGGTCACACATTAAATAAAAAAAAATTCCATAATTTTAGAAAGTATAAAGTACTAAGTTTAGATTCATTTTTTTCTATTTTTTAGTTTCTATGCATTTCAATTGAGTTTTATTTTTTTATTTTATATAATTTTTTTAAATCTTTTCAAAAGGGATGACACTCTGAAATAATAATTTTTTTCAGAGCAGAAAGGTTTGGAAAAAAAGAAAATCAGAAACCTTTGCCTCGTTCATTTCTCTGTCAGCAGCCTGCACCACAACCTCTTTGTCTGCCTGCAGCTTCTTGGCCACGCGATCCTTGTCGGACAGAACCGTCTCCAGGTCATGATTGGCCTCCCTCAGCTTCCTCTCATAGTCACGCGTCTTGTTCTGGAGGTAATCAATCTGCAAGGGGAAGAAAATATTTTACTGTCCAATTAAACCAGAAATCTAGTAATAAATAACAGGATTAATAACAGCAGGATAG
Organism: Anisus vortex; assembly: GCA_949126835.1. NCBI lineage: Eukaryota > Metazoa > Mollusca > Gastropoda > Planorbidae > Anisus > Anisus vortex. The sequence continues at coordinate 37,521,005 of OX421502.1, read as the reverse complement.
TTTGTCAGACTAGAGCCCTGGCTATTAACTCAGAGCTAGTGGTTGAAGGTCTTTAAAGTGATCAATACTATACTATAATTGTCTTAGAAAACGATGTTCTGGGATGAACCAAGGAATTCCCCTCAGATAATTATTGTGGTGGCTCGCCTGTATACCTGCAGTGTCGCAAATCCCATACTATATGTATGGGCATACAGGCACCAGTGCGGGGTTGAGGCAGAATGATGTGCTCATTGCTTCCTCCCCACCGAGCCTGACGGCCTTTCGGCGGTAGAATGAGTCTTGGACACGCAGCAGGGGCAACCCCCCAGTGTGCTCTTGATGCAAGCGTACTGGTGGTTTCCACTTTGATGCCCATGGTTACAGAAGTGATCAATAGAAGTAGCTTCCCTAACTCAACCCATATAAAATTGGCACCATCATAAAATGAACGTTAGGTCAAAGCATGTCAAAATATGCCCCTATTGCTCACCATACATCATTAACTTTGACAAACACACACACAAAGGAGCAAAGACAGGGTTCTTACTCTAAAATTATTACAAAGTTCCCAAATGTGCACACACAAAAATATCAGAAGACCTACAGTAAAACTGGAATGTGTGAAATGTCTTAATTTAGACTACCAACATAGGCTGTATTAAACTTTTAAAACTGTATTACTGTTTTAAACATATAGCATGAGATATTCCATAGACATTCACCTGTATGTTGAGGTGTGATATCATGCGCTCATTGGCTCTATTCTTGGCTTCCAGGGCCACCACATCACTCGGTCGTCCACCTTCCAACATTCTGGTCAGCCTGTCTATCTCTGCATCACGGTTGGACAGCTGGTCAGCAAAAACCAAAACATACAACAAATATTAGTTAAAAAATACAATAAAACTTCTCTTATAGAAGATTAGCTTTTGAGTTTTTTTTAGTGGTAAAACTAGTTTTTAAGTTTTCCTCAGCATCAAGTTCGATAAACCAATGGACTAAATAAAATGATTACTATAATTTTAATATCATAATAGTGATGACTAAAAATAGAAAATGTACATTCTGTACTATATAGTGCAAGCCTGGAAGAAGTTCTATGCAACACTTTAACAGTATTGTGCAGTATTGTCTTAAAGCTAACGAAATAATATTGGTGGTTTGGGGGGGGGGGGTCAAGGTTGGAGCTGGAAAGTGTTTCCAAACATAATCCCAACGTAAATAACCTCATAGAGACGGACCTCACCCCGTAATTATGTCGCGTATGTAGGTTAAAGTGAACCAAAACATGCCCTGACATGGCTATCTGAACCTTTAAAAAAATACGGTGAAGACATAATAAACAATGAAGGGGCATAACCAATTTTCCTTTTTTTGTAGCAAATTATTTCCCTTACATAAAAACAATCGTGATTAATTTGACCACAGTTACGAGTTTACAAATGTACGTACACGTTTCACTACTGCACACAAACAGAACAACACCAATTCAGAACTGCATAACAATTTTATATTTAGGAATAACAATGACCGATAGCTAATTATATTTGTCACAAACGGCTATAACATAAAATAAGTAATACAAATTCTTCAAAATATTTCCCACAAAAACAAAAATTGTTGCCGTTAGCCAAAACCTAACAAAACGTATTGCAGTTGGAATAATTAAACATAAGTTTAGAGTTTAGATAGAAGATTATTACGTCCTCTAGGCCGAACAAACTCCTGCATGGCGGCAGGACTAGAACAGGGCCGATTTGTTGTCAGTCCGATGAACAGGACCACCCGGATGCAACCGTATATAACAAGACTATCTAATTAAGTTAAAGGTATCAAACGTTGGGGCTGCCGCATATTGAAACACTAAAACGTACATCTGTAGTCTGTAAAACCAACCGGCACTGTAATCACTGTTGATATCCTATAGTAGGCTTATAGACACGACACTCTTACAATATGAAGTAGGAGTAAATAAAAAACTGTTACTAAGTCAAAGTATCCAAGCACTGACGAAAATGTCACAAAAAGAAAATGCTGAGTTGATTCTTGTCAGCCACACAAACTCAAAATAATCCACAACAAGCAGTGCACGGAATCGCCGTTAAAAAAGCAGTAAAAAAGAGTGGCTGCAGTTTTCAATCTTTTTGTTGTTGTTGCTAACGAAATGGAAAGTTACACCAATTAAAAATTGAAAATAAACAAGGAAAAAATAAATAAGTAGAACAACCTGAACTGTAAGTCGCCACTGCGTCGCTAGTGAAAGAAATCCTCAAAGTCTTATGGAGGGAGAAACACAAGAGAGTGTGTGTTGTGTATTAGCACCCTGGAACATGCCCACACACGGTTTGTAAAATCCCTCTCTTTAACGGCTCGATCAATACTTGCGTTATTTCCCCTTCGTTCAATACTGAGTTATTTCCCCTTACCCCTCCCCCCCCCCCCCCAGAAAAGAACGAGAGGTGGGCTGGTGGAGGGTGGGGGCGGTGCTAAGCACCTATAACTTATATTATTTCTACCTGGATCGATTTCTGGCTAAGTCTGTATTGAACTGGTACCTACCACTGATAACCTTTCGTGTAATTCAATAGCTTCACAATAGCATTATATCAACAGGTGATATCTTTTAAATTTACATAGAAATCTTGTGTTAATTTTTGTTTCAATAACTAAAAGGCGTGCAATAATTTTGGACATTTCGTATATTATATATGCTATATATATATACATATTAATATGTATTATACATATACGCCATAGTCGCCTGCTTGTATTTTACTATAGATGGTGGTGGTGACGGCCTATATCTAAAAGAAACTTTTTTTTAGGAAGGGGGAAGGTTACGTGTAAAGCTATCATGCTGAGGCCCTACGTGTGTACGTCTGTTTGCTAGTTGCGTGCGTGCGTGCTTTAACATTTTGTCTCCTGAAATTATTCACCCATTCAAGTCCACACAGTCCACAGGTCCCTGTAACATGTCTGACAAGTGGGGGGGGGGGCGTCACGTGACTACGAAGCGCGCACACACACAAACACACACAAGACACTGAGGCACACCATAGTAAACGCCCCCTTTTACACATGATCGGGGGGCGGTGGGGGTGGGTGCTTATCGATCGGATAGATCGACGGGAGTCAATCGATACAATTTTGCATTCCAGTCGAGGTGGAGGAATAAACAGGTGGGGGACTACACGGCGTTTGTTGAGAGAGTGAGAGAGAGAGTCAGGGAAAGGAGAGAGGGGGAGAGTGGTGGAGAGAGAGAGAGAGAGAAGAGAAAGTAAGGAATATAGAGAGAGCGAGGGAGAAGAGAGAGGTGGAGAGAGAAAGAGGAAGAAAGAGAGGGAGGAGAGAGCGTGGGTGAGGAAGGAAGAGAGAGAGAGGGGGGGGGGAAAGAGAACGAGATAGAGAAAGAGAGAAAGAGAGAGAGAAAGAGATAGATAAGAGGAGAGAGAGATGTAGACATATCATTAGGGAAGGAGGGGTGGAAGAGATTTGGAAGAGGGGAACTAACAATAACAACTTTATCATAGAAAAATACTCGATCTTAAGAAGGGAGAAATCCACTCTTAGTCCTTTATCCATAAAGTGTGGAGGTGGAAAGAGAAAGAGGGAGAGGGGTATAGAGAGTGTTTTTTTTTTTTAGTGTAACGATAACTGTCGGGTATGCAAGTGGCAGTTCTGTTTGACGTCTCTTTAAGATTCCGGTATAAACTAGAGACTGGAGTGAGGTGGTATAGGTACACAACTGTTACTATCAGCGTTCAGTTTAAAAGTAGTGGAATATGGTGGGAAGAGAAGTAGTGGGTTATACGTGACACTACCAGTGAGCATAGATATATTATTGAATCATAGATAGATAGATACGTTAAATCATAGATTATTAAATCATACATATACTTTAGATAATTTAAAAAAAAAGAAATTAAATCATAGATACATTATTAAGTGTTGGATCCCTTATTAATAAATCAATAGTTGCATTTTACAATATATTGAAGGGTGGACAGACATACATACAAGCCGTTAGATACACAGATAGAAAAAGAAATAGATAGAAAACACAACAAATTGGTAGGTAAATAGATAGATAGGCAGATACATATGATTAAAAGGCAGATAGACAAAAATTGATACGCCAAATATATTGACAGGCGCAGGTATATAAGTAGATCAATTCAGAGGTTGAACGTGTAACGAGCTTTAAAGTTCAGTGGCACCAAACAAGAGATGTGTAAGGTTGTACTAACTGCTCCATTAAACATTAATGTCTTTCACACGACGACGGACACAAGAAGATATAATTTAACTGTCGCTAAGTTCACGCTACCTAACAACAGGGTCAGGTCACTCTGTTTTATGTATTTATGATGAAGTGCGGCGCGCACAACGAGTTATCCTCTCATTTTCACTAATACGAATCAATAAGGGATCAACACATCTGGTCCTGCCCATCTATCCCCTTCACTCAATTCTACACACTTGCCAAGGACAAAAACACAACAAAAAACACAAATTGATACACTATAAACTGTAATAGAGAGTGTCGTTTCTTTTTCCTCATTCAATTTTAAAAGAAACTTTTCGTCACATAAAGTTGCATTCATGGGCAAACCTTATTTATGGGGTATTCTTGATATCTTGATGTGCTCTAGTGACACCATGCAAAATGCAAACTTCTACGCATATTTCAAACCAGATAGACTTTTGATGACTAGGTTATTAAATATAAATACAGGAAAGTGATTACAGGCTGAGATAACATAAATGCAGGGGCGTCGAATCATCAACACGTATATAAGTGTGTTAAACCAGTTATACCAAAGACTATACTATTTCTTAAATCTTTATACTCCGGTTCGCTAAATAAAATGAAGATTTTAAATTTTGAACAAGAAATAGTGGAAAGAACTGTGTACTGTGTACATTCCCTTGTAAAGCAACTCCTTTCAACTAAGTGTACACATGTGTGTGTGTATCCAGGGTTTATGTACACTATTGTACACATTTCCAGATACTCGAGATCTCTGTGCGATTACGCCGCCACCACAGACGTATGGTACACAGACTAGTCAGAGGCGGATAACAGGTGGAAGTTGTAAGTCTTGACTGACATTTTGACCCTTGATCACTTATGGCAGAATTAGGAGCCGAGTTTCATTGCGGCAAACAATATTGTTATATGATTTACAAACATTCCCTCTAGATTTAGGGGTTGCCATCCGTCCCGATATATCGGGACCGTCACCGATATGGACCTTCTTGTCCCGACAAGACCCAATTTTGTCCAGATTGTGCAAAATACTGTTACGAGCTTGGCTCAGATACTGGAGTAACGCCATCGGTTAGCGCAACATGTAGGCTAAATGCAGCCTTAGTTAGATTATATATACGTAAAAGGGACAAAAGACTTGTCGGAAAAAAATGAAATCTGCCGAAAAATATGGTGTACCAACTACTTCTCACTTCTGCCGCAACAAGTTCTATGTAATTGTGTTCTAAATAAAAGGCAATTAGAAATTTACTTCATTTCTACACCCCCATCTCAAAGTGTCCCGACGAGGTCCCGCCCCAGCTAGATATGACAACCCTACTCTAGATAGAAGATTATCACGTCAGGACAACAAAAAAAAAATCCCGCAGGGCGTCAGGGATCGGATGACGGAAGGGCTAGAACGGATGGCGGAAGGGCTAGAAGGGATGACGGAAGGGCTAGAACGGATGACGGAAGGGCTAGAACGGATGACGGAAGGGCTAGAACGGATGACGGAAGGGCTAGAACGGATGACGGAAGGGCTAGAACGGATGACGGAAGGGCTAGTTCGGATGACGGAAGGGCTAGAACGGATGACGGAAGGGCTAGAACGCCTGTCGTCCTCCTGTTGACGGTCAGGCGAATTCACAAGTATTAACCGCAGGACCAGCAATGATGCCTTATGTTATGGTGAGAAGAGTTGCCTGTGTCCAGCTGGAGTATTTGCAATGGAAAGGGGTTGGGGAGGGAGGAGTAGAGGTGTTTCAAAACGTTGTTGTGTTCAAAGATATAGTCACCGTTAAGTCACCTATCTATTACAAAAATATCAGTGAATATAATCGACTCCTTTTATTCTCAAAACCAAAGAAAGTTTATTGAGGGTTTTCGGGTACCCCCCTCTCTCCTCCCTCAATTCCACCTCCTGCTTTATACAACACCGGTATTTGATTATACTAACAACAGGTTTTTAAAGTTTGTACCAAACCCCTTCCCCCCTCTCCCCCCTATTTTCCTTTTTGAAAATCGTAGTGGACGCGACACTATTACAGACTCAATCGATTACTTTGTGCTTCGCTGATTCTCTCACTCGATAAAATAATGGGAAATAACCAATCGGCAGACGCCAAAACAACAAAAGTTTCACTGTCATAAAAATATTTCGTTTTTTTTCCACACCTGAAATAAAGTTCATTTTAATAATTCATGTGATGTATGAGTTCTGTTTTTTCTTTAAAATAATGTTGTGAAATAAAAGTATGTTTTAATGAAAAAATTTCCACATTTACAAAAAAAAATAAAAAAGTAAAATGAAATAGTTCACAATATCTGCAACATTTTCACTTCAGTTACTATGAATGGTCACCAGTAGCAGTAGCCATGGCACACTAGGGTATTGTGTTGCCAGCACAATGCCAGGCCGCCTTTACTTTACCCCAAACTAAAGTCAGGTGCCCATCAGAACTGCAAAGACTCAGATACACCCTCCAGATCCGGGAGGAAAAAAAACACCTAGAAACTGGTGAATGCTGTTTCACTGACCCTAAGGATCAATATGGTCCCACAGGGATCTTTTACTTTACTACGGATGTAATTGTAACACACACACACAAATAATTGATATCTAGACCTAAATACTAAAATATAACAATAACAAAAAGTATGTAAAAGAAATGTTCATTAGGACGTTTAACAAAAAATATCTTAGTAAAGTAATCTACAAGTTGCTAGGTCATGATATATTTTAAAAAAAAACCAATGGTTACAAAAAGCATCATTTGTATAAATCTGCAAGCAATAGTTTTTCCAAATTCCCCCATTTCTTTTCGTCAGACCACTAGCATTGTTTAGAATAAAACAGCAAACTCAATGTGTAATGTGAATACAAAAAACAAAATTTTAAGACAATTTGAAGCAAACTTTATCTGCAAATATTTTGTTGTCAGGGGGGGCCGTGCGGCAGCTCCTTCAGCTTGAGTACCGGAAGGGCCTGAGTTCAAATCCTGGTACAGGCTGGGATTTTTTCCCTGGGTATGGAGGGTGTTCCGGAGTCTCCCCAGCTCTGATGGGTACCTGACCTTAGTTGGAGTAAAGTAAAGGCGGCTGTGCATAGTGCTTGCCACACAATCACCTTAGTTAGTATGCCATGGCCACAGAAACTGGTGAACGCAGCTTCACCACCCTATGGATACCTTTGGTCCAACAGGATACTTTTTACTTATTTTGGTCCAACAGGATACTTTTTACTTATTTTGGTCCAACAGGATACTTTTTACTTATTTTGGTCCAACAGGATACTTTTTACTTATTTTGGTCCAACAGGATACTTTTTACTTATTTTGGTCCAACAGGATACTTTTTACTTATTTTGGTCCAACAGGATACTTTTTACTTATTTTGGTCCAACAGGATACTTTTTACTTATTTTGGTCCAACAGGATACTTTTTACTTATTTTGGTCCAACAGGATACTTTTTACTTATTTTGGTCCAACAGGATACTTTTTACTTATTTTGGTCCAACAGGATACTTTTTACTTATTTTGGTCCAACAGGATACTTTTTACTTATTTTGGTCCAACAGGATACCTTTTACTTATTTTGGTCCAACAGGATACTTTTTACTTATTTTGGTCCAACAGGATACTTTTTACTTATTTTGGTCCAACAGGATACTTTTTACTTATTTTGGTCCAACAGGATACTTTTTACTTATTTTGGTCCAACAGGATACTTTTTACTTATTTTGGTCCAACAGGATACTTTTTACTTTTTTTGGTCCAACAGGATACTTTTTACTTATTTTGATTTCAAACCAAAACATTTTTTTTTTTAATTTTAATTCCATGGTTGAGCATTGTTAACCAAAATTCCACCTTTAGAATTAGAAAGTCATGCAAAACACGGTACAGTTACGGGTTACGTTTAATCATGTCACAGGGACAAGGGAACTCAACAGGTTGTTTTTGAACATCTGTCGTGTATGTTTAAAAAGTCGTTACAAAAAAAAAAAAAAAAGGAGAGGTAGAATGGTCAGCTTAGCTCTACACACATATCCAGGGCATGCTGCATGTTAGGGCACCGTTGGATTGTGTTTTACCTTACGGAATTCCCTCTAGGATCATTAACAAGGCAATGCTGTCCCCTGAGGGTGCTACTACGCAGTTATAGGCTTGGTCATCACATGTGAAGCAGTTATTGTTGCACTCTTCCTTCGTCAACACCAATACACTGCGGGCTCATGGCCAGTGCAATGCTTCACTGAGGCAAAATGGGTGGTCGCCCCCTGTTGCGTAAGCCTACCCTTGGACAACCAGGTTTGATTGTTTACACACTGTTAGCTGTTAGGTCCACAGGTACATTGCTTAGATCAAAGGTTTCGAAACTACAGAAATTTAGACTTATCGGACCGTCCATAATCCACAAGAAGATTATTGTGAAAGGGAATTTATTAATTTTTTTTAAACCTTGGTTAAGGGCCACAAACAGTGTATGGGAACTGGCCTCCTGTTTTTAAAAGTTTGTTGTAGACAATAAAAAAAATATTTAAAAAAGAAAGGGATGTTTTAGAGTTTACATAAAATGGCAGAAAAAGTTTAATTACCGGTACACTATTTTGTTTCAATAACTGATTTCTGGTGTAGTTATAATATTTTACACATTTCATTTGACTGATTCTCTGGTGTAGTCATAATTTTGTACACATTTAGCTTGTCACATATGAGACTGGTATTTAGTTTGTTTTCCAATTGAACCACAAGATCAGCACTTCCTAAAAATGGTTATTTTAGCTGCCCGTTTTTTTTAAATACTTCTTTATAGTATACTTTGTGACTTAGAAACATTTTCAACACCTACCATACCGGTATGTTAGCTAATAAGTAGTGCCGTGGACGGGACTGGGGGATTGGGGTTGTTGTGGCTTGTTGTCGTAGGCAGTATGTTGTGCCGATGCTGTAGTTGACCTGGAATATTTATTTGTTCTCTCCGGCTCGTTAAAATGATGTAAAATACACACACAAACAGACAGTTCTAAGTGGTATACAAGCAAATCTCTGGTTACGGTTATGGTGTTTATTATCGTTCAACAATCCAATGGTGAAATATATATATAAATTGACACAGTGATAGCTAGCACATAGCGTATGATAACGTCGTGTAATCTATCGTTAGGGTACGACGACTACGCTAGGGAAAATCTATGACTTGTCGGGATGCACAAGTATTTTCAAGCTGAAGGGTTCTAATATATCCGAGACGAAAATGTACAAGTGTTATTTGGGCTGAAGGCCAACATCAAGACTAAACTGTATATGTGTTTTCAGGCTGACGGCCAAACCAAGACTGCCGCTAAGACTAACTTCTCAGTTTTTTAGTCTTCAAATCAAATGATCTACCTCAATCTGGTTGGCTAATTCCATTAATTTAGATTTAGACCTGATTTCGATTGGCTAGTTCAAAAGTATCTGTGTATAAAGGAATGACTCAATAGAAGGAGAAGGGGAGGTATGAGGGGGTGGGGGTGTGTAATTAATACAGCCAACTACTTGGGGAGTAGGGAAACAAAGAGAGGGAGAATGATTTATCTTCCCTACCGTAGACTTAACATCCCTTTGTCAAGTGGCCAGTGGTCAAACTTCCCTGAGAAGTGTTATATATGTGTGAAAGATTTCTCTGGTCAATTAGTTGAGAGCGAGCGTCTTAAAGAGATTACCTAACCATGCCGCTGATTACTAGTGAGTTGGGTAGGTGGAGGGGAGATAAGTGGGTGGCGGGGGCGCGAAGGGGGGGGGGTAAGCGGGGGGGGTTTTAAGCGAGGGGTCGAGTATTTGGGTAAATGGCGTAATGACTATCTACAACATTTAAAATAACAACATGAATTAACACATTAAGACATGATATAAATATATATATACATTGTAACTTCATATAACTAACACATTCACACTCATTCAACCAAGATTGAGTACCAATTCGGCAGTATTCAGTTAGTAACTCTGAATTGGGAAATAATAGACTGTAGTGAAGGTTAAGGAAAAGGTGGTGAAGAGTGGCTAGAGAGTTACAGTTGCTTGAGAGTGAGAGAGAGAGATAATGACGTCAGACTACTTCCCTCCTTCCTATCCTAACTTTTGCTAAATCTATGGTCTTACGTCAAGGTTGCGTCCAGAACCGTGACAAGTAGCATATAACAATTATGAATTTCAACACACATTTCAAGAGCAGTGACATGATAACTAGAATGTATTTGCTAAAAATCAGGTTGAAAAGTCACAAAATGTCAGCTTAGGGCAAAATATTCTGTTATGGGCCAAGATAATGATCATCTGACCCAGATTTTGAACTTTATTTCTATTGCTTGCGACTAATCAGTTTTGTTTGGTGGCAGGTATCAAATTGCCACTCTGTATAACATAAGTACTGCACTAGATTGTGATCACCACAGTGATTATTTTAAAATACATCTGATTCCATTTTTCTAGACTTATTTCCAGACTTGCTTGTGTCAACTGCCAACAACTTTATACTCTTCATGTTTTTATTAATGCCTTACCTGCTCTCTGAAGTTCTGGAGTTTTCTTTCCGTCACTTCCTTTTGATCTGCGGCCGAGTTGACGGCAACTTCAAGTTCTGCTATTCTGGCATCAGCCACCTTTAGGAACAAATATGTGAACTTGTCATTAAGTACTGTAATTCTCCACCATCACTTTCTGGTAATGAATAATGAAACTTATGGATGATGCATTAGAACCCGCTCTTCTCCCCTCACCTGTGACAAGTATAGCTTATTTAATGTGGTCGAAAAGAATAAAACACAAAGTTGGCAGAAAGAAGAGATACAAAAAAAATACTGAAGAGACAGATAAGTGAAAAACTATCATATACTTTTAACTCTTTCTCTCCGGAATTATTTTCCCTATTCTGACGGAATTATCCTTTTTTTCCCCTTTGTCATTACTATTGCTATCTTCAAATCTTAATAACTTTTTTGGTTTTAATCAGACAATATTATATTGGTATTGAATTAAAGGAAACTAAAAGCTCCTTACAGAGAATCTAAAATCATTTGTAACTTACATTTAAAAAAAAAAATTTTTTTTACGAAAATTAATAAAAAAAAATTATTCACCATAGTCTCACATAACACAAATTCCAAAGGCTCACACCAAAAATAAATAAATTCCCAAATTAATTAACTACATTGTTTTCCTAAAATATATACCCTTTTTCACTATTAGAAACAAATATTTCTTTTAAAATATAAATATAAAGCCCGTTTTTATCATTTATGATCACTACACACCACCTACGGCCCTACACGGGTGAAAAAAACATCCATAAAAATGCTTTTTTTTTTCAATGAAAACACGATGTAAACACAAATTTGGATGTTATTCAAAGGGAAATCATTCTAGATTTATGTAAAAGTAAAATAAAAAGAATATCGCTGAAAATAAATGAAAAAAACTTATTTTAACAAATCGACGCTGGCATCGTCGATCCGACAAAATTGTCGTTTTAAAATCGACGCTGGTATCGTCGATCCGGAGAGAAAGAGTTAAGGAATGGAAACATAAATTTTCCTAAGCTTGTCAGATGGCTATTTAGTACATGTACAACTTCTTCTATTTTAGTTTTACACACAATACAAGTGAACAAGCACAAAAAAGTGTACATCAGTAATCTATGTTGTTGTTGTTTTCAAAGTTTTAAGTTCTGTTTTTTTTTAAATTTTACTTAATACAATAGTAAAACTCTAAAAAGGTTTGTAAAGTGTTGTATGTTTTAAGAGTACAAACCAAAAATAAAAATAAAATAAAGAAGTTAGTATCAAGACTTTGAACACATGCAACTAATTCAGTCCAGTAATATTTCAGCCTGTGTTAGGTACTACTTGATGTGACATTAAAATGCTATTTAATTACAAACCTGGTTATAATTTTTTTTAAATAACATGGACAAAGTATATTTCCTGAGTGGTTGTAATAACTCCAGCAAGATATATTTACCTGCAACAGATCAGCCACATAGGGATCATCAGGTGGAGGAATTTTAAACCCGAAGCTGTCGCTCTCTGGCACTGTTTGATCAATTTCCATGCGCTGCCTCCTGAAAGGAATATTTTTCTTCCTTCCCCCTGAAAGCAAAGGCAACGACGAGCTCAGGTTAGCAAACAAACCAAACAATTGCTTACACTGCACATTTGGAAATGCATTTACATCTTTTTTTTTCTTCAGTACAAAGAGTCATCTAGCAAACTTTTCATAGAGAATTTAAATGGCAAGTCTTAAACACTGGCTTTTTAAGTCTTATGGAACACTAGCTATAGAAGGTTGTTTCTTTGAAATATCTATTTCCAGCTACTATATGATCTCTGACAAGTACATTTCAAATGTTTATTTTTCTTCTCAGTCAACAGTTAAGTAAACATAAAAGTACAAGATTTTGTTCCAAAACCTTTCTGAGTACTGACTAAAATTATCGTCCCAAAATAGAAGAGTCCCAATTTACATCAAAGTCAGAAGAAGGTGCTCATAAATATAACTACATAAAAATGATAAACATAACAGCAATCTGTGCAGAATGTAAAGATAACAAAACTTGTATTGCTATATCTATTTAAGTAGCAAAATTAATTTTTTAATGTAAACTCTACAATTATTTATTTTAAAGATAAAAAGTTAGTTAACTGATACAATTTTAAAGACAAGTTTCATTGTACATAATTTATGCATGTAAGTATATACAAAAAAAAATTTATACACTACACAAGATTAATTTTGGGTTTAAAAAGTTATACATTCAGTGATAAACCCTAAGCCTAAGAATCTTTGAAATTTCATTGCAAAAAAAACATACCTGGAGTTTGAACCACCGCATGAAAATTTTTCTCCTGCAGCTTAAGAATGGTTTCAGATTTATCTTTTGATTCTCTCTCTAGCTGCCTGACTTTATGGACATACTGGTTATTGAGGAATCTTAAATCAGCATTTTTGTGCTCCAAGTCACGCAATGATGCCTTTAACTCTACAGTTAAAAAAATAAAAATAAAAGGCCTTTTATAACAACACTGTTACAACTACAAGGAATGTGGTCTTGAACTCAATGAGAAGCGCCAGTGTATCTTTTTTTGATATTTCAAATTAGTTTTTTAATCTGCTTTTTTTTTATGCATGATCAAATATTAAACTATGACAATCAATTTCATAGAAACTTAGATAAGTTTTTGTACAATTATGATCACAGCTGATTTCATAAGCTTAACCTTGCAATCTAGCTTACTTAAACAATTAACAAAGCTTTTTGTTTCTGAGGATAATCTATATCTATATCTCTAAATATATATATATATATATGCAATTTAGCTTATAAAATATATTTTATCCCTAAGTGCTAAGGATGTTTCAACCATCTCAATGACGGAATGACACCAAGTACAGCACAAAATGACAATTTTAACAACTGACTGTTATAGTTGATATATTGTGAGCTCTCTTTTAGACCTAGAAGAAAATCCTTGTGTTTACCAGGATTGGAGAAAATACCTTTGGAATGAAAATGTAACACTCAACTGCTGTACCCCATAATGCATTGGTAAACCAAAATGACTTTTCAAATTTTAAATTAATAAATAAAGACAAATAAACACACAAATCAGATAGTAGGCGTTCACATCAAAACCAATAATTTTCAAATAAAAATCTTCCACTGTTTTATTTGTTTTCTTACATTCTTTATAATTTTTTTATGAAATAAAGAAAAAAACTTTTTTTTTATATTTCCAAACATGGAGAAATGTTTTGAATTATTTCAGAGATTTTAATTTCTAAAAAATAGAAAACAAAAAGAAACCCACCACAATATTCTAATAAATAAATAAATCTTCAGCAATCAAAAATGAAGCTGAGAAGTTCAGCCAGAAAAAAAATGTAAACATCTAGGGTAGCACCAGTTTTAATAAACTCAACAACTGCAATCTCTTATACAACATTGGGAAAAAAAAAAGACTTCAAGACTTCAAACCTTTAATGGTTGCGTCAGCCTCTTCCTTCTGTTTCACCAGCGTCATGTGAATTTCATTATTCTCCCTGATGAGTCTGGCATTGTCGCTCTTGAACGGCTCCACAGCAGAATCCACATCTGTGTACACCTCTGTCTAGGAGAGTTTAAAAAAATGAACATTCTAAGGGTCAATGTATTTTTAAATGTGCATATATTTGACTCTATACTAGGGATGTTAAACGAAAACCGGAATACCGGATTCCGGTTTTTAAACTGAAAACTGGTTTTGATTATCAAAACCGGATTTCGGTTTGTTGGTTGGAAGTTGGAAAGTAATCTTTACTTCAAGTAGAAGAACCTTTTTTTTTTTTGGTTCTAGTGGAAATATTTTTAATAAATAATGTTGGATTCGCACAGAACAATTCCTGAAATGCATTGCTAACACTATTTAGTCTTAGATATTGTGTTTCTTGTGTATCCAAATACCAACTAGTCTATGGCTTGCGATAAAAACAACATCAAACCAATTGTTAAGTCACAGTTAGAATTAACATGAATCTTTTTACTTGTCGGCTTATCTTTAGATGTGCGCTGCTCTTTGATGTACGCAATGGGGAGACGCAAACTAGCCCTTCCCTGTGACCCTGAACAATTCGGCTAGACACGGCGTCTGTGCCTTATTATTAACGGCACTATTAAATACACATTCTTTTCATTTGTGCTATGCGAAACCTTTCAATACATTATTTTACAAGTTACCATATATGCCTTTTCAAATTTCAAATGCTTCTTAATATTATGGTCAACAATAATTTATAATTTGATTATCACTATTGAAAAATTGACATCTATTATCGGTTTTAATCAATTAGCCCAGATGGTTTTTTTTAGGTATAAAGAGTTTGATGGTAGGCTAAAGAGTACAAAATCAAATTATATTCAAACAAATCAACCCCTTGAATGCCCTGCAAACACTAATTAAGTTTGAAGTATCTTTTAAATATACTTTCAAAATTATGCACATTTGGCTTTTCCGGCGCGGAGGGGGGGGGGAGAGATAGGGGGGGGGGGAAGGAACCCAAATCCGGTTTTAAACTGGTTTTATAGAACCGAAAACCGGTTTGGAAAAAAAAGGTTTTAACATCCCTACTCTATACCAAGTACAGAGCTATTCAACACCAAATAAAAAACAGAAAACATTGACATGATTTCTCATATATTTAGTAAACTACATTAAAAAATGTATACAGCCATAATTGGTTAATGCGTTAACTTCCAGCAAAGAGCTAGTTTACATCATAACATGTAAATCTAGCACTGGTTTTAACATGGCTGCCGAGTTAAAATTTGATAGCTTTCTACCTTTTTGGCAAGTTCAATTTTAGCATTCTTGAGGCTCTCAGTCGTGTGCAGGAGATCAACAAACAGTTTCTCCACTAGAGGCAAAGATTCAATCCCAAGTGACTGCTTGTAACCCAACTGGTCAAGCCTTCGGCGGAGGTTACTGAACTTTTGCTGTGCTTGGGCAGAAACAGTGGTAGCCATCACTGATAGAAAATGAAATTTTATAGTATATTTAACAAGAAAATGAATATTTCCTCATGTTAAACTAATAATATTATTGAAACAAATTTATGTTTATTTAATTAGAGCCATATGATATAATATATAAGTTATTGACATTTCAGTGGCCCCAGAAAAATGGGGTGGGAGAAAAAAATTTATCTACACTTTTATATCTTTAAATATATAAGTTCATTAAGGTAACAGATCATTAACTTTTAATCCTAACTTTGTAACTTAATTTGTTAACTTTGTATCAAAACAGACAGTTTACTAGCGGCAAAACAAAATGGTTCTTAAGTTATTCTCAACTACTATAGTACTAAAAAGGAATTGAGAATTGCGAACATCAGCAATTAGGCTTTAAAAATTTGTTTGGATTTTGACCTATGACCTAGTTATCATTATGATAATGATTATCATTTTTAAATGTAACCTTTAGGACTTTAGGAGGCTATAGGCCTAGTCTGTATATATAATATAAAGTATAAAGGTAAGCCCCATATTTGAAGGCAAAAATAAACCTGTGACATTCACTAACCCAATTTATCTCTACTTCATTATATATGTTACTCAATAAACTGGTTAGAGTGATTAGTAATGCCAATGATAAAGTAATGAATTAGGATTAATAATTAATGATTAGTGAATTAGTGTCACTGAAACTGAATGTAGGGCCTAGGCTAATTCAGAGTCGGAGAAATTATTCTGAAATTGAGTTATTGATTATTGACTCTCAATATTGACACAATACTATCACTAGTGATCACAAGTCACTGACATTATAGACAAGTCATAGTGTTATTAGTTTAGTGACTCAGTGTGAAGTGATGAATTGAGTGTCACAGTCACTGGGTGATGGGTGTCTTAAACTTAAAAACTGTCTCAAACTATCAAAGTCGACAGTCCGTCTGACACTGAGTTCACTGACAGTTAAGTAGGCCTAACTAACTCAGACTAGGCCTAACTGTTGACTAACACACTTAATGACTTATCCTTATCACACTGGCACTGTGAGTGTGAGTGACTGTGACTAACACTAACAGTGACTAACACTACACTGACTACAGACTAACATCAGTATTAATTAAATTTAAATAACGGAGTTGTAGACAATGTACATTTTATGATATACCTGATGATGAATGCTAATGCACTGTATCTGCCTTAAATGTGGAGTAAATTAACAAAATCTAAATATAGTACAATAAATACGTCAACTTATTTATAAATTTCAGTCTCACGACATGTTAAGACAAGATTTGTTTTGTTTGAAAACACCGGACGTGGAGAATTCTTCCTTCCAAATTAGAAAAGGCCTCCATAAACACTTAGAGTAGCTTCCCTTGATCAGTAGTTCTCGGCACTGAGCTATATACTTGGTGGTTCTCTGAGTTGTTTTGAGCTTACAAATTAATAATAATTGTACGAAAAAAAAGTGGCATCCTTTTTCAACATGATAAATAATAACGATGGACAAAAGCGAAGAAGTTGCAAGCGGGACTTTCCAAAGCAATAAACGACAGTCGATATAAAGTCGGGAAGGAGGCGGCTTGTGAAAGAGTCCATCAAGACGAAGTCATGGGCGTCCAACCGGGGCGAGAACATATCGAAAGCACCCTCGATTTTCTTACCACCCCACCCACCTTATTAGAACTGTGGACGCCCAATGTTGGAAGAAAAAAAAAATTCGACATTTACTTATAAGAAAATGTAGCCTTTGCGTTGCTTGCTCACTCGGATTTGGAGGGGGGTGAAGAACTGTTTACCCTTATCTTATCTTATCTCAGTCAGCAGCGGAGTAAAGCAGGGCTGCGTCCTTGCGCCTACACTCTTAGGCATCTTTTTCTCTATGCTCCTCCAACACGCCTTCAAGGACTGCAGTGAGGGTGTCTTCATTCACACCAGGTCTGATGGCAAGCTCTACAACATAGCGCGTCTTCGTGCCAAGACAAAAGTCACAAAGGTCCTCATTCGAGAGATGCTCTTCGCTGATGATGCAGCCTTGACTTCTCACACCGAAGACGGACTCCAACAGCTTGTCACTTGCTTCTCCCATGCATGCAAGGAGTTCGGCCTGACTGTAAGTCTGAAAAAGACTAACGTTATGGTTCAGGGCACAGAGACCCCTCCAAACATTGTCATCGATGGACACACCTTGGAGGTTGTCGAGAACTTCACCTACCTTGGGTCCACTATCTCGAGTTCGCAGTCCATCGACTCGGAGATCAACAGCAGGATCGCCAAGGCATCCACAGTCATGGCCAAACTGAAACAGTGAGTGTGGGACAATTCCAGCCTCACCGAGAGGACCAGACTGCGCGTCTACCACGCCTGTGTACTCAGCACTGTTCTGTATGGCTGTGAGTCATGGACCACCTACGCGAGGCACAAAAGGAAGCTCAACAGCTTCCACATGAGGTGCCTACGGCGCATACTTCAGATCCAGTGGCAGGATAGGGTCTCCAATACAGAGGTGCTAGAGAGAGCCAGCATGAGCAGCCTCCATACTATGCTCATCGAGAAACGCCTCAGGTGGCTCGGCCATGTAAGGAGAATGAATGCAGGCCGCATTCCCAAAGACCTCCTCTACGTAGAACTGGTAGAAGGTCATAGGAAGACAGGGCGCCCGAAATTGCGCTTCAAGGACCTTTGTAAAAGGGACTTGATCAATAGCTCCATTGACCTCGACACATGGGAATGTCAAGCCGCTAACCGTGGCACATCCGGCGCAGAAACTGGGCGAAATGAGACGGCCATTCAGTGGACGGATGCCAACAACAACATCTTATCTTATACATTACAGACGCTCCTTCTATACCCTGGTTTTTCTTCGTTGTCGCTTGAGAGCTGCATCGCTGTCTTTTATGTTCATAGCTGCATCGCAATAAGTGAGTCTCGATCATTGACACGGCTCTCCCAGTCGCTGACGTTGATGTTCTGTTTGTTTTAAGTTTGGCGCCTATCCAAGACTTAACCTAAGGTAAAGAACATAATGTTGCATAATACTTTCTTGTAGAAGAGATTTGAATTGGCTTTAAATCAACAAAATATGAGAAGCTATAAAATTGACTATTTTAACAATAGATTCAATCACAAAGCGAGAGTCCAATGATGAGATCTTTGCACACAAACTATCCTGAAATTTAATAATCGACGCCCAGTGGGATTTCCAAGTAGTTGCATTAAACAATTATTTTTCTTGAAGGTAGGCTAGACTATATCTTACGTGCCACAGAAGATTGCGCTGCGTGCCAATTCTGGCACGCATCTCTTAGGTTGCCGATCCCTGATTTAGAACATGAGCAGAAAGAATAAAAATATAGCAGCTCGATTACTTCCCCTGCCATTCGACCTCAAATCATGACCACTCTTATTTTTTTACTTTCCTTTTTGACCTTTGAACTTAGACTTCTAAAATGTAAAGTCAGCTGAGACTACTTTTGAATACTTGTTATTCCTTGTACTTGTATCCTTATGAGTTGGCAGCAGCTTTAGGATTTTCGTATTGCACACTAAACAGCACACGTCTTCGTGTGTTGGTTTAGTTTGTTGATAGCTATAGGGCGTTTGCAATCACGTGACAAAAAGCACGTGATTTTTGTTTCCTCTGATTTTTTATTCTAAAAATATTTAAAAAATTATTCATTTTGTTTCAGATAATTAAAATGAAAGAGTCATCATTCATTTTTCACTATTTATTCAGTGTTTATATAAGATTTGCCAGTTAAATTTTTTTTTTTTAATCGTTGTATCTTTGCAAATTCTTGAAAATGAATAATCCAACAAAATGATAAGGCTGGTGCTCATCCAACATTCGGTTATGTTATGCATTCATTAAACATGCCTTCGGCGTGCCGTGTGGTGGTTGGTGCCCAGACAGAGCTTTGGTGTCACATCCCCTTGAGCTCACTCCTAACACGTTACGCCTTGGACTTAAGAGCCCTCATCCGGGTTTCTAGACATTATATATCGGTGGTGTATGGGATAAAATCTGCTAAATGCTTTTTTTTGTAACTTGTCTTGAATAACTAATGTATTTTTTTATAAGGTTTTTCTTATAATAAACACTAGTATCTTCTATTCCTCTCGCTTTTCTGCACTTCTTAATTTGCATCAGCCAGGTTAATTCTCGGGGAGCTATATTCCCATCTCTTCTTCTGTCTTTCTGTTTCTATCTCTTCTCTTCTTGCGCAAGGTTGATTTTAGGAACCCCTCTGGTTCTTGCGATATGGCTCAACCTTTACAATAGTTAGATTGGTTACTAACTAACTGGTTGTCTATTTAGTCGGGATTCCTATATCAAAAATGTATTATTATTCACTATCCATTTTTCTTTACATCGCTACGATTTGTATGGACGAGTATCTAGAATCTAATGACAATGTCATGGTGTATACAATTACCCAAGTCTAGAATCTAATGACAAAGTCATGGTGTATACAATTACCCATGTCTAGACTCGAATGACAAAGTCATGGTGTATACAATTACCCAAGTCTAGAATCTAATGACAAAGTCATGGTATATACAATTACCCATGTCTAGACTCGAATGACAAAGTCATGGTGTATACAATTACCCATGTCTAGACTCGAATGACAAAGTCATGGTGTATACAATTACCCATGTCTAGACTCGAATGACAAAGTCATGGTGTATACAATTACCCATGTCTAGAATCTAATGACAAAGTCATGGTGTATACAATTACCCATGTCTAGAATCTAATGACAAAGTCATGGTGTATACAATTACCCAAGTCTAGAATCTAATGACAATGTCATGGTGGATACAATTACCCAAGTCTAGAATCTAATGACAATGTCATGGTGTATACAATTACCCAAGTCTATTGACGTGTTTGGATTTCAACTCTGGATAATTGCAGTGAGAGTCGCGGTCAATGGTTCGTTCATAATGATTCGTTTTCCTTTTTTTTTTTTTTAACATTTTCTGCTGGTCACCAATGAGTGCTTTGAAGTCATTATCAAAATAAATATAATTTTATTTACAAAACCAATGCCTACATTTTAAACTGTAGACTTTTGCAATGTAAAAAAAAGTTTTCAACCGATGTAAAAAGTTTATTAAACGTGTGTCTCGTGAAGTATTCTTTAATACCTTAGCGAACACCCCCCTCTATAACATATTATAGCTGAGAATCATTACAAGCGATATAAAACATATATTTAATCTTTCAGTCCTACATATCTAACATATCAAACAGTTTTTTTTTTTACAGTACTCTGTTTTCATTTGTATATTTTGTAGATAAATGAAAACTTAGTATATATTGTGTAAATCAAGATAAATTACAATCTTTATGTCTATGAAAAAAGAATAAGAATAAACATCTTCAATGATTCAATATGATTCAATAAGTCTTTGTTTTATTGCTGTATTGGCCGTAGACGTAGGCCCCTATTCATAATAAAAAATCGGAGACCGCGTATTAGTTATTGTAAAAGGGATTACTAAGCAATTATATTACAATATAAAAAACACCAACAAACGATATGTTTGTGTATAAATAATTTATTCAATAAAATGAACAAAATTTAACAAAAAAATATATTATATATATATATAACATTACACTCATATTCTTTGAACAGAATCATTGTGACATAATCATTGTAAACTGAATGGTTTGATTATTAATTATTCAATGTTGATGCATATAGTAAACATAATTACTATAGATTAATTCGTGTAAATGAATTTCGAGCCTGTTTTGGCGTACATTATTTTGATTAAGGCACATGTCATTTTTGAACATCATACATAATATTAACTTGTTCTCTTTGGGCAGTAAGTAACAAACGACATTCCATTGGAATGATGGGTAACCAAAGGGCAGTTACTCATGTTGCTTCAAGCTTGGGTCTCACTGGCACATCTAGTTATTTCAGGCCTTAGTCTTCGCGGGAGATAATTATGTTTCAGCTCTTTAAATCAATAATCAGTTGTCCCCCTTTGCTGGTCACGGAATAACTGCAGATAACAAATCAAGACAAAATATTTCTAAACGTTATAAAATCACAAAGTTTTTAGTTGTTTTTTTTGTGTGGTTTTTCTTAGTCATTGGCATAAAAGACCCACATATGAATGATACAATCAGGGGTTTGTTGTTATCTTATCTTATTCATTACAGACGCTCCTACTATAAAGAAGATTATTGCGCCCTACGCTCATCCGTGGTCCGAGTATAGTCTCGCATTTTTATTAATTTTTTTAATGATGTTAAGTTAATGGTTTTCCTGGTTTGTTCAGGCAACCCATTCCATGCCCGAATGCCACTCGGGAAGAAAGATCCTACTTATAATAAGTATCTTCTAAACGAAACTACAACAATAATTAATTATAATTACTTAATAAAGTAATCATATGAAAAAAAAGTTTGTATGCTAACTATTAGATCTAGAGTCTAGAGCAGGTGTTACTTACTTTAATCCTTTTCCATTCAGGTATTTTTGGGTGTCATTCTTCAGCACTGGGAAATTGTTGACGCTGTGCAGTCCTCTGCCAGTAATGATATTAACATGGCGATTGCTTTTCTTCTTGCTATTGTTATAATCTAAATTGGAAGTTAACAAAATTTCTCTTAGCATTTCTGACCTTAAAAAAATAGAGTTCACGAATAGTTGAAAAACTATTGCTATCATGAAAAACTATCATGCATGGCTATTCCACTTCATATACGATATTGTTAGTTTAATGTCTTATTATATATTTTATATATTAGATTAATTTAAAGTTTTATTATTTAGTTTTATAATAATCTGATTGTTTGACAAAATCCACTTGGCCTGCGCGCTTCCAGACAATATTGCCCCGTCGACTCTAAAGGTCTAGCTCAGGGGTCGGCAAATACGGAACGCGTGCCAGACTTGGCACGGGGAGCGATTTTCAATGGCACGCGGAAGACTACAAAAAAGGCAATTTAAGGACTTCTACAAGAAGTTGACTGCTAACGCAGGATGACCTTTAGGCTTTTGGCACGCTTAATGAATTAGAAATCCTACTTTGGCACACTGTTATCAAAAAATTGCCGACCGCTGGTCTAACTAATGACACAAAAAGTCAACTAGGTCACGTGGGGTGCGAAGATAGAAGGAGCATTTGTAATTATATAAGATAAAATAAGATAGCAAGTAGAGCTAACATGCAACCGCTCTATATGGGGTGTCTGACATGGGGGCTATAGCTTCGGTCAGAAGTCAAGATAACTTTATCAATCCTTGACTGTTTAACATGCACGGTCTGCTGCAAGTAATATTTAAACCCGGATCTAAGAGAGGAATCTCAGTCGTAAGGTGGGGGGGGGGGGGGGGGGATTGCAGTTGACTCTAGGCTTGTGTCACACAGGCGTCGTCATCGAGTCCTCTCAGGACAAGATTGAAAGAAAGATTGAATATAGTCAACTCATTGGCAACTGGAGAGTGCTCAATGTAAGCCGTAAAACTTGTGTTTTTATTTACTTTGGCTATATATAGGCTATCGCAAACTTAATTGACCACACCAACTGATGTAAAATATATTGAAGATCGCCTATTGCCCAAAAGTTGTAGAGATTGGAGTTTTTACTTCCGATAAAAGGAGAAAAAAAAATAACCTAACATAATATCCCACTACTTATGTATAAATATAAATCAGTGATATTACCCCTCGAAGTTGGAGATAACCAATGCTAATTGACTTTCATGAGTGACCTATAAATTCTACATCAGGAGATTGGCCACCTATGAAACGCGTGCCATGGGTTAATTTCCAATAAAAACGCGAAAGATCACACACACAAAAAAAAGGCAATTCAAATATTTTCTGCACGAAATTTAGTGATAGAAAATGATAAAGTTTAGGCTCTGAGCACGCTGAATAAATTATAATTCCTACTTTAGCAAACGCTATTATCGACAGGTTGCCGCCCCCTGTTATACATCACACTCTCGCTGCTTACTGTTTTGGTGCGACTGTATAAACTGATCAACTTCCTTCAGCGCCTCCAGTCGTGATTTCCCATGCAGGTCCAGAGTAGGTCTACGTTTGGAGGACCGTCCGCCTTCCACATCCATCTCACCATCCACCATATCCTCGGTATCATCATTTTCCTAGCAATGATATATATATTTATATATTTGTTTGAATTACAGTGTTATTGGTTCTAGCTTTATTTGCTTAATACAAAGAACGAATCGACGATATAACAAAGATAGAAATGCACGCAACATTAGTAACAAAAAAAAAAGTAAAGTACCCGTCGGACCGAATTGATCCATAGGTCCGATAAAGCAGCGTTCACCAGTTTCTGTGGCCACGGCATACTAGGTGATTGTGTGGCACAGCCGCCTTTACTTTACCCCAACTAATGTCAGGTACCCGTCAGAGCTGGGTAGACTCAGGGACACCCTCCAGACCCGGGAAAGAATCCTTGCCTGCACCAAGATTCGATCCTGGGACCTTTGGCTCGCCAGTCGATCGCGCTGCCGCTTTGCTACCGTGCCCCCCCCCCCCAAACATTAGACCAACAGTTAAATGTTGGGCCAATGTTGAACCAATATCTCGTGCTTTTAGGGTAATTTGTATTGAAATGTTGTGTTTTAAATATTTCAGAGGGTTAAAGGGTAGGCTTCTGGCTGTATATTCTGGTATTAGCAAGCACTACTGTACCCATGGGCCTCAAAGCGGCGTAGTGTGTAAACCGCCAGTAATTTCTTTGAAACACCGGCGGGCTAACGCATGGGGGACAGCCCCCGCAGCATGTCCGAGATCCATTGCACTGCCGAGAGGCCACCGGGTCTCGGTGGGGAGGAAGCAATGGATGCTGCAACCCCGTCTCACGACCCACCCGGTGCCTGGATGCCTGTGCCTATAGTATAGGATTTGTGCTACCGGGTGACAATGCAGATATACGGGAGAGCCACCACGATAATGATCCTTAGGGGAACCGCAGCGAACGGTCGCTGGCCTGCGGAATCCTTCCCTTTTACATGGCACGCCACGCCTTTGGCGTGCCGTGGGGTGGCTGGATCCCGGACAGGGTTTTAAATAACCCACTTCTAAAGCGTTACGCCCCGGCTTAAGAGCTTCGGCTCGTCCGGGTTTTGAGACTTTTTACAAGGTATTAGCAAGCCTTACTAAACGCTCCAGAAGAATACAGAGAATAACTTACACATAACCCATTGGAGTAGCAATTAACTTGTTAAGGAAGCGTAGGTGGGCAACAAACAACAACAACAACACAACAACAACACAATCGACAAATATTCAAAGAGTTTGAAAGAGAACGGAAATGGCGGTTGCAAATAAAATGTATCAAATAACCAAATGTAATTACAAACACACTCTACTATAGTGCTGTGACACCTCCAGTGATGGAATGAGGTTCCAGACGATCTAAAAGAGGTGAATGATATTGACACGTTGAAATGAACAGTAAAAAAACAATATTTGATCTATTTTAATACAATACCTGTTCTGTTAATGTGAAGGGCTTTTGAAGATTATTATTTTCCTAAATAGTACTAGTGTTATATATATATACCTAGGCCTACACTTGTAATTTAATCTTATTAGTAAAAATATATTATTATGTTAAGAAAATAGGGCTATGATATGGAATAGACTAGAGAC
The DNA here is from genome assembly GCA_949126835.1 of Anisus vortex. Lineage (NCBI taxonomy): Eukaryota > Metazoa > Mollusca > Gastropoda > Planorbidae > Anisus > Anisus vortex. The sequence continues at coordinate 37,495,574 of OX421502.1, read as the reverse complement.
TAAATTACTCTAAAACCTCTAAGAAGGTAAGCCTAAGCGTTATTCTTAAGAAAATGAAAACTTTTGTCTTTTAATTGAAACACGATAATGTTTTATCTGATTGAATGTTTTTTATTTAAATTAAAAAAATATTTTCTACTTAAAAAAATATTTCTACTTTAAAAAAATATTTCTATAGGCCTAAAATATTTTTAAAATTGTATTACCTCGTAGTCGCTTTCACGTCTGCATTTCTTCTATAAGGAGTAATTAAAAGAAATTTTAAAACAACCATTAGAATCGACCAAGTTGTATTTTCGTTGTTTAATTATAAGTTCATTATGGGTAACATTTTTCATTATAGTCAAAACTATTATTGGAGAATTTGATACAAGTCTGTGTTACGTCTACAACACATTTAACGCCTATTATATTTATATATTAGTATATTTTCCCTATTCTTATTAACAATGGAAATAGTCAAAAACTTTTCTTAATTTAATATGTAGTATAATTATTGAGCCTTAACTACACTTATACTCACACATATCCATCTGATTAGTAGAACTAAATATGTAGCTGCCAGGCAAATGGCTAATAAAACAATAATTGAAATACACTCCATACTGTCAAACGTATCTTTTCTGTCATAAAATTTATTTTTAAAGTCTTCATACATTAGTAAATAAATCTGAAACACAATCACGAGTTTATATAGGTACTGAGAAACATTGATGAGATGTGTGCTAAAAATAGTTCTCAGCGTAAGCATTACAGACAAAGCAAGAGATACATTCAGCATGGGAAATTCCCGTTAATGTATTTTTTGTCATGCATTTTCAACACATCTAAAAATAATGACGATAAGGTTTCGGTCTCGCCAAAGGTTTCAGTGGATATTTTTATGCATTCATTTATTATCTATGTAGGCATTATAATATAGGCATGAAAATTATGTAGTTATGGGCACACAAGAATATAGAGCAGGTTTGGGATCAGGGTGCCAATCTGGGCAGTGTTTAGGAATGTGGGGGCGATGTTCCCAACTTTATGTTGGGGCCCCTCGTGGTCTAGCCCTGCCTTCCACATTAACCACATACATAAAGTGCCCTTAATTCTAGTTACATTCTGTAAAATCATAAATACATTTTATGTTGTGCTTAACTTAATTGGACTGGAGCGCTTAAAATTGTAGGGGAATAAATGAATTATATTTTACATTTTCAACGAAAGAACGGGGATGTCGCTTAAAAAAAAATCTTTTCTTTATTTATGTAATGTGTTGGGGCCCCTTTTGTGTGTGTGGGGGGGGGGGGGGCTGTTCCAATGGAACATGTGTAACATGCCTAAATACGCCCCTTGTGCCAAAAAGCTCTTTTTTGAAGTCTTTATAAGACACTAACTTAAGAGACACACACAATAAGCTTAATTGTTGTTTTTTTAAGAACATTAAGCTAAACAAGGCCGATTTGGTTACTTTTGTAATAACTTTTCCTTAACGTACAGTTAGCCGCATAGAGAGATATTAAGTTGTTAGTACGTCATATGCCATTAGGGGTACATCGAGTGGGGCGCCCAACATTGCTCTTTCTGATGCAACCTTCTCAGCGCTATCCCAATCTACACCGATAGACTGCACATTTGTTAGCAGGTCGCTCTTCAGGTCGACATTGTCCTATTTTGCCATTCTTTGGTTTCTAATTGAAGGCCACCTTGGTTTGTCTGTTTCATGGCATCCTGAGTACATGGCATGTCCCTCATTTTCTTTTCAATCACCTCTTACGCGTATAGAGAGGACGTGCTATTTCAGGGGTTGGCAACCAAAGCCACGCGTGCCAAACTTGGCACGCAGAGCGATTTTCAATGGCACGCGAAAGACCTCCAAGCGATTTTTAAAAAATGATTTCCCGGTTCTGAATGCGGATAACTGACTGTTGAAGCCGATGTTTCTGAATGAAAAAGCGAAACATTTCAGTGAGTTGAATGCATTTACAAGGACGGGGTCAAACAACACTTGAACTGTTAGACCACTGGAATGGATTTTCTTATATCTTGAGTGAAATCAATTTTAAAACATTTAACTATAGGCACTTCCATTTATTAAGGCATATATTAAGATAGATAGTTGGGCTTTTTAGTATATAGTTCGAAGAACTCAAAGCGGAGTTTACTAAACAAAGGCAAGACTTTCAAATTCATGGACTCATTTCTTTCATATCTCAAGAAACCTAACTGGCTTGATCTTACTACAACCTTCTTAGATGTAGATGCATTTAAAGTGGAGGGATATGGACGATTTTAAAACGCAGCAAGTTGAATTTTAAACATCCAAAAACAATTGGCATCAAAATGCCAATTTGCGGGAAAATCTGGAGGGAAGATGCTTAGGAAAGTCATCTGCTATTCTGAACTGCCAGGCATTCATTCGCTCTACCATAGACTATAATATACATGGACCGTATTTCTGCTATATGATGACTTGAAACACTGATTTTCGGAATTTCCGATTCGTTGTTTCATTTGCACTTCCGTTTTATTGAATCGCTTTGATTTTCTCAATGAAAAATTAAAATTAAAATCGAAAGATGTATAAAGCGGAAACATTTATGAAACAACGAGGAGCGTAGAAGTAATTTAAGACAGCCTTATTCAGAGAGGTCACTTATACTTTACTACTCAGTAATGACTAAACTTGTATCTAACATTATAAATTAGCGAATAGCAAGACAATGCGCTCATTAATTGACACAGACTAATTACATTTAAAATAGTTTTTATGCTCATCTTCTATAATTAAACATAAATATAAGTTATTCTAAAATAAAATTAATTTAATAAATATAAGAGACTTTTTAATAGCATTATATTATGCAGTTGTTGTAATTATTAGGCTAATATTAAAAAGATAAACTCCTTATGGTTAAATGGACAAGCAATTAATGCAGGACACGTTTATTTACAAATGTTTAACGGAAATTAATAATTGTAATCTCTCTAATTCAATCTTGTAATGAATACCATAATGCTGGAATTATATAAAGAAATAATAATTAGTCAGTAATAGTCAGTAATATTTGTTATAATACAAAACATAACTTGTTTGGCATTAAATCAGATTTAGAAACTTTATTTTAATTACAGGGAGATAATTAACCCGTTTTATTTGCGCTAATATTTCTACTATTATGTTTCTTATCTTTCTTTTATAAAAGACTAAATTGCCTACAACTTAAAACTTTATAATTACCAAACTGTAAAAAGTATTTAAAAATTATGTAACTATTATGTGACTAAACATTAAATGCACATTTCTTAAACATTACATTAACTACCCAGTTTGTATGATTCCTACATCCTACATCCTACATATCCCGTAGTCTGTTGGACCGTTGGGGCGCCACAAATGACATGTAAACCAGCCTCCTCCGTTCCGCCCGTCCCTCAGCCATTCTCATTGCCTCGCACAGTTTTCTACCTGTCAATTCCTTGATATTATCTTCCCAACGTTTCTTTGTCTTCCTCTCTTTCTGCCTCCTCTGGTGGTACTCTGCAGGATGGTCTTTGCAAGCCCGTTGGTTCTAGTGACGTCGCCATACCATTCCAGTTTTCTTTTCTTGGCTGTGGTTCCGATTTCCTGTTGTATTCTTTTTCGTATCTGTTCGTTGGAGATATGGTCTTTGTAACAGATACCGAGCAGGGTCCTGAAGCATCTCATTTCCATGGCGTTTTTCTTATTTTCCAGCTCCGCTGTTAGTGTCCATGACTCGCAAGCATATAAGAAAATGGGGAGGACCAGTGAGCGCATCAGCCTGATTTTGGTGCTGAGGGCTAGGTTCTTGTCTTTCCATATTGTCTTGAGCCTCTTTAGTGATGCTGTTGTCTGTGCAATCCTGGGCATTACTTCTGGTTTGGAGCCCTCTTCGGATACAATAGCTCCTAGATACTTGAAGCTGCTGTTTCCAAACTCTGCCCACCAACCTTGATCTGCGTGGTGATGCCGCTGGTGTTACTAGTCATTAATTTAGTTCTTTCGGCACTGATTTGCATGCCATAGGATGCGGAAGTTTTGTCCAGTCTCTCCACTAGATTGGCTAATTCTTCCTCGCTCCCGGCGAGTCCATATATATCATCTGCGAATCGAAGGTTGGTGATCCTTCTGCCATTTATGCTGATTGTCCCTTCATGATCCTCTAGTGCATCCGACATGATTCTCTCCAAGAAGATGTTGAACAGTGTTGGCGAAAGCAAGCATCCTTGTCGTACTTCAACGGTAGTCCTAAACCAAACTCCAATGTTGTTGCTGAAGAAGACTGCACTGGTGGCCCTGTCATAGAGGCTACGTATCAGCATTGTCAGGTTGTCATTAATGTTGTAATGTTTCATTGTTGCCCATAGGGCTGCGTGCCAGACCCTGTCGAATGCTTTTTTAAAATCAACCAATATATGGTACAGGTGTTTTTGACGTTGCGCGTGCCTCTCACGTAGTATGCGCAGGTTAAAGATCTGCTCTGTGGTACTACGTTCCTGCATGAAGCCTGCCTGCTCTTCCGCAATGATTCTTTCAGCATAAGGTCTGAGTCGGCTTAAAATTATTTTGAGCATGACCTTGCTTGGGTGGCTTATTAGGCTGATGGTGCAGTAGTTCTGGCATTGCTGTAGGTTGCCTTTCTTGGGGAGGGTGATGATGAGCGACTGGGCCCATGGTTTAAGCCAGTCTCCAGTTATCCATATTTTTGTGCAATTGTTCAATAAGACATTTACCATGGCTTCCCCTCCTGCTATCACCAACTCAGCAGGGATGTTATCCACTCCTGCAGCTTTTCCTTTTTGAAGTGCTTGGACTGCTGCTTCCACTTCTGTACGGAGGATAGGGTAATTGTCATTGTTTGTGGCTGGAGGGACGTTTAGTATATCTGGATCTATAGTGATATTGTCATTATGCAGCTCCGAGCAGTACTCAGTCCATCTTTTTAAGATATATGGTTCCTCTGTCTGGTTTCTACCATCCTTATCCTGTATGGTGGTGGTGCGCCCGTGCTTAGTGGTGTTTAGTTATTTTACTAATTGGTATGCTTTTTTGCTATTGTTCTTCCTTAAACAGTTTTCAATGTCGTTGCACTGTTCCTCAATCCAATTTTTCTTTGCCCTTTTCACACCTTTCCTAATTGTCTGGTTTATTATTCTGTATTTATTGGCTTCTTCCTGGTCTTTTGTCTTTGTTTTCTTTAGTCTGATTTGTATGATTACTACGTATCAATTCCACTTACGACAGTATCTATATACATAATATAAAATTTAAGAAAATCTCTGGCTTCTCTACACAACGTGTAAATCCTTTTGAATGTTGAGTGCGAAGTCTAGTCACTGCTATCGCTTCTCGGCTCTCTGATTTCGGAGGGCGGTCAAATTGGCTGGAGGGAACGGTAGGGACAAGAGTCTGACAAGACACCCCGTAGCGGTAAGTTGTCCCAGACTAGGAGCTTGCTTAGTTTTCTCGCATAGGCTCTCTTTCACATATATTATGTTCGGCCTGGATTACAGCTGGTTGTGCAGAGGGCGGAACCAACTGATCCACGACTGATGACCCAACCTTCAGGGCGGGCGTCAGCAAGACATAAGTGACGTTTGCCGATACCATGCAAACTATACAAGCCTAGAAGGCCCACATGAGGGGCAATGAGTTCGAAAGAGCTCCGACGCGCCTCCTAATGAAAAAAAAAGATAAATGAGAACAAAATATAATCAATTTTAGCAGTTGCTAGATCCTCATCTTGATACCCAAACAATAATTTTTACAAAATAATTACCATAAATGTGAAAGTTTAGTAATAAAATAGTGTATTTGGTATAGGCCCTAAATGCAAATAAAAAGGATAATAGCCTATAAGACTTAATCACTAAAACGTTGTTGTTGTTTTTTACATATTAAAACCCTTGAACGATTTTCTCTAGAAATGTCATTTGCTTTTGGCCTTGGTTTTGCTATGGAGTTAAATAAATTGTCTTATAAAATGTAATGAAACAAATATAATAGAGCAGGTTGACATTTAGGCTGTTGGCACGCTGAATGATTTTAAAATCCAAGTTTGGCGCACCATTAGCAAATGGTTGCCGACCCCTGTTCTATTTGAATGCCTTGCCTTGGATTAGAATTTAGAATGGATGTCAACGGCTAACCGTTTGTGCCAAGTGGTCTCGGATCGTTTTCTCACTTAGAGCCGTGGGGGGGTTCCAGTCAAGTCCGTCTTCACATCCCTTACTCTCTAGCCCAGCGTTTCTGTACATGCCCGGTCGCGACCCGATACCAGCCACGAAAGCAATCTTACCGGGACGCAAGGAGAAGGAAAATTGTGTGGAAACGCATACCTGAATACCTGCTCTAGCCAAAACTTTTTGTAGTCAATACCTGAATACCTGAGCTAGCCACATCCTTTTGCAGTCAATACCTGATTACCTTCTTTAGCCACATCCTTTTGCAGTCAATACCTGAATACCTGCTCTAGCCATATCCTTTTGCAGTCAATACCTGAATGCCTGAGCTAGCCACATCCTTTTGCAGTCAATACCTGATTACCTTCTTCAGCCACATCCTTTTGCAGTCAATACCTGAATACCTTCTTTAGCCACATCCTTTTGCAGTCAATACCTGAATACCTGCTCTAGTCAGATCCTTTTGCAGTTAATACCTGATTACCTTCTTTAGCCACATCCTTTTGCAGTCAATACCCGAATACCTGCTCTAGCCAAAACTTTTTGCAGTCAATACCTGATTACCTTCTTTAGCCACATCCTTTTACAGTCAATAAAAAAAAGCCTAACTAAAAGTAAGCTTAGTAACGTAATGGAATTACAAGAAAACATTTTGTAATCAATTCAATTTAAAAGAAACTTCAAAGAATAAATCAAGTCATTATTTTTTTAACAATGAAGTTTCGTTCGTTTTAAAATCTTGTCAATAATATTTTTTAGGTCTAGTAATTGAAATTAAGTTGGATCTAACAATTATTGGAAGCTCTTGGCTTTTCTTGACTAGTTTAGCTGACATTTCATGACACGCGAAATAAAAATGAACATTTAAGAATTTGTTCTTTTAATATCATCATCATCATCAGACCCGTGACTTTTGTCGTGGGGATGCTACGGCGGTGCGAGTAACCAGATTTCTCCATTCGTCCCGGTCAGAAGCCGTTTGCAGACGCGAATCAAGAGGTAGTTCGGACCTTTCTTACAGCTTGTCCAACCACTTCTTTTTCTGGCGACCTTTTCTGTGTGCTCCATCCAGTGTACCTATTTGATGGATTTGGGTCAAGGGGTCATGCTGTAAAGTATGACCAAACCCTCTGAGCTTCCGTCATTTTACAGTTGAAAGGAGTGCCTCTTGTTTTCCCGACAGATTAAGAACCTGGAGCAAGACCTATTCATTTTTTTTTCTTTTTAGCGTATTCCCAATAATATAACCTAGAGAATAAGAAAAGAGTTTGTTAAATTGTCTTTATCTTACCGGGTATTTTATAAGAATTTTACCGTCTTGTAACCTAGGCCCCTATATCTACGACAAAATCGAATGATTTCTGTATTAGAATTAATATTTAGATACATCTATATATTCCTATCCTCTTGGCTGATTATCCTAAAACTAATCTTTCTTGAAAAAAATATGTTTGACTTGTGAACTGATCAAAATATTTAGTTAAACTTTTAAACTCTAAAAGTAAAAGTATAAAATACAAATTTGCACTTTTTGAGTTTTCACCAGCTTTGATTTTGGTATGTAAAAGAAGACTCCAATTTTTTGTGCATGAGTAACCAAGCAAAATAAATCTGTACACTTCCTGTAATCTAAATGGATGGACACAAATGTAATAAGCTGATTTGAACAATGTTACAAACAGCTTTATGATGTTACTATTACTATGTGTACTGCTTGTACTTGATTAGAAAACATCATGGGAACCATCAATCCGATATCTTCCAGTGTTGATATCTTATAAGGAGAACTTTTAAATAGGCATACAGTAAGAAAAAAAAGGTGTTAAACAATACAAGTCACTTAATGCTATTATCGAAAGCAAATTCCAAGCGAGAAATAATAATGTATAGAATGTTATCATTTGCTCGTGCAGGCACGAAATTTCTCAGTGGGTTAAAGGTTTGGTGGGGGGAGAGAGAGAGTTGTGGGTGCCCTGAAACTCAACCGGTAAAATAATAAAACACTCTCTCAAAAATAGCGTAGTGACGCCCTTGGGGGACTATGGTGTCTTTACAGGAGCGCCACAGAAGATCACAAAGGCTTTTATATATATTTATTTTTTTCGTTTTCGATTTCATAAGGTAAAAGGGACAGTCAAATAGACTAGGGCTTTGACATAGGGAAGGGCGCAAGGTAGTCTAACAAACATTATTCGTGAAGGGCGAAGCGAGTTGAAAATTTTGGTAGTCGGTGCAAGGTGATTTAAGCACACCAAGAACACAAAGGTCAACGGAAGATATAGGCTACCGTAATAATAAAAAATGTGTCTGGTCAAAAATGTTTGTGCCACGCATGTAAGCTTACTTCGCTTTCTAGCAACAGACCTAGATCTATTAACAATATAATTGTCTTTTAATACCTGGTGAATCTATAATTAATTTTCGAGTGGCGTCTTGGGTTTTGATTCAGCTCTCCTATAAATCTAGGTACCAAAAGTAGGCTTAAAACAAAATTCAAAAAATTCAAATGAGAAATGCAGAGTCCCTTTAAAAAAGCTTTACTATCCTTATTATTAGTAAAAGAATTATACATGAATTAAGTTGTATATATACTTTCCCAGCTTTAATGATATGAAGAGTGACGATTTAAATGTTAGTCAAATTGGCGTCCTGCAAAATGGCGCCGAGAACATCCAATCAAAACTCACAACCAAGAACGTGGCTTGCGAGCAGACGCTGGCGTGGCCGACGCTCCAGCTCGAGCATATGCCCGATGTCGTCATCGGCAAGATCATGTCCTACCTGCACTGGCTCGAACGAGAATGGCTAGCTCTGGCCATCCCATCAATGGACCGCATAATGAACTCTCCCCTGGCCTGGGAGACTTTCGAGAATGACCGGAAGTACCCGATTGAGACTCTGCATATGTACTACAGCTCGATAGTATCCCGTGAGATCATCGTGACGCGGCTCTACGGGCGCTATTTCCAATCGTGCTCTCTCTGGATCCACACTTTCACTGGCGCCGAAGACAGCGGAGATAGCGACTGTCTACTTCTCAATGCTGTCACGGACAACTGTACAAACCTCAAGCTTCTTTCCGTCATGCACCCCCCGGACGTCACGCCCGCGGAACTGAAATGTTCCAAAAGTGGCTACATCAAGCACATCCGAAACTTAGCCGACAAATGCGGCGATAGCTTCAGGCTAGGCCTGCGCCGAATGTTCTATTCTTCCGTCAGCACAATGGATACAGGAATTGTGAGCTACCTGCACTATCTGCAAGAAAATAATCTCCTTGAGCAGGTTTCTTGCTTGGATTTTTCTCACGGCCTGGTGTTTGATAGCGAAAGTAAATCTTGCATTTCAGAGCTGGTCAACTTTGTCAATATCAGGACCTTAAAGTGTCCAGTCCACTCCGTCAACACGGCCATCGTACTGAATCTGGCTAACAAAAAACTTAAAAACCTATACCTGGTAAACGATGAACATACCCAGGAAGCTGGGTACTCAGAAAAGATGCATTTGAACTGGGAGAAGATCAGCAATGAGCTAGCAAAGAAGAATCGGGAGTTGATGGTGCATTACATTTTCAAAAACCGAGCCATGAGCCACGAGGATTTATACCCGAACCCTCTGCTGCACTCCCTTATATTCGACAACCTGTCCAGCAACATCTCTGCCAAACTGCTACGCTCCATCGCTGACCAGTACGGCCATACCCTCCAAGTATTGGCTTTCTGCAGCAACTACTGGGAGTTTCTGATGCACTTTGCGGACCTCGGCGAAATCAACGAGAGCTTCAAGTACATGGGGCGGAACTGCCCAAAGCTGAGGTCCTTCCTTTCTTGCCTGTCCCTGCCATCCTCGGCCCTGGCGTGTTTAGTTCACAGCTCCAGCAGTATCTCTACGGTTCGAGTGTTTAAAGAAAATATCCGGCTGGCCACCGTGGATAAGCCTGAAGGTGTTTTCCTGCAAAGGATGGCGCAGTCGCTAGGCATTCCACGATGGGATATGGTGAAGAAGGGTTCGAACATTTTCAAAATTCCAAATATAGATTGTAGACTTCTCTTTGCTACCTGCTTCAATGAGTTTTGAAAACGAAATTCAACATACGACATATTAAGTAAACCATACCAGAAACAAACAAGTGTCCCGGATCTATATAAAATAAAAACAAAGAACAACAAACACAAAAACAACAACAAAAAAACACCAACATTAAAGCAAATAAACGAAATGATGCAGTCAGCATTAATCCCATAATAGTATGTGCCGGGACTGTGATTCACTGAGTTCAATAAATGATTGCAAACACAGCCTGGCACCGTGTTGTTCTTATTAAAAATGTCCAGTAAGTTAGACCAAAAAAAAAAGCATCACGGAAAACATTGGCATGTATTCTACTTAAAGTCATGTAGGTCATGTAAGTCATGTACTATTTACACTGGACACTTTCTACAGATTATTCATTTCATTTTAGAATATTTGTTTTGATTTTTCTTTTTCTTTTTTGTGAAGTCATTCTTAGTTTCAATCGTTCATGTGAAAATGTTAAATGGCATTACATAGAGACTAACTTGTTAATAAAGTAATTATACTGTCACGCCGATTTGGTCCATAGGCCCAGTAAAAAAGTATTCATCAGTTTCCTTAACAAAGGCATACAAGGGGATAGTAATGCCAGAACAATGCCTAGAAGCCTTTATTTTTCCCCAATCAATGTCAAGTACCCATCAGATCTGGATAGACACCAGAACACCCTCTATACCAGGGAAAAGCTCCGGCGTTAAACTGTACTCAAAACCAGGACAATTGGTATGCAGGCTGCCCCATCCCGGAATTTGAGCCATTTTTCAAATTCATATTAAGAAAAACCATATCAGAAACTGTACAAAGATAATGAAAATGAAGTCGAGATACAATACACTAATGTCAAAATAGAAAGCATTAAAACACAAGGCATTCTTTCTTTTGTACAATTTTTTAATCTGTGAAAATGCATTCTTTCTCCATAAACTGACAAAAGGCAATTGTTGTGTTTGTTATTTCTTTTTTTTTTTTAAACATTGATGTTTACATTAATATGTATATAACTCATAACAGAAGACATAGATATATATATATAACATATAACACACATAATTTTTCTATAACAGTGAATGAGCGTACATTTAAAATGTCCAGAATGAAACTTCATATTAGGCTACAGCCCAATAAATATATAAAATTACAGATACAAAAGTTGTAAACATGTTCTCACAAAAAAAAACAACAACAGTCAATTTGTGGCCAACACAGTCATATTAGTTTTTTTTTCTCTAGGCTACATTTCCATTAGGTCTTAAATAATCAGTGTGTAAAAATTTTTTCTTTACAGCTAGTTTCAATATTCAAACTTTATTCATCATTACTCAACACTTTTCTGGTTGAGTTGTTTATAGTCAAGAAAATGTTCTGAATAAATAGAGCATTTTCATTCAGTGTCTTTTTTTTGTTTAAGTTGCTATTATTATAATTTGATTTATGGGTGCAACATTCCTATGGTGACAAAAGCAAAACTATACGCTAAGTTCAGCGAGATGTCATTAGTTGAGGAGCAGCCAAGGCCGTTGGGCATTCTGAAGGCAAACTGGTCCGTCCTCTTCATCAGCTTTATAGTTATGGAAACAAGAATGAAGAATGAGGAATAGCTACATCAAAGAATACATAACCCAGAATCAACCCAAAGCTAGATTTAAAAAAAAATTATACAACACAGGACCAGTAGGCATAATAACTTACTATTACTACATAAATTTGCAATCCTTAGCTTACCAAAAGCATTATTTAGTAATGGGCTGAGAATTGTGCACTAGGGTTATGGGTTGTGTCTCTTCAGTTACACCAATCATCAAAATTAAAGTTTGCGAGACACACAAAAAGTTCCTCTAAATAAGTTCAGTCTAATTATCAAAACTTACATTTTCCAAGTTTACAAGTTCATCTAAAAAACAAACAGCAGGCCATCATCATAATTAAAGTTTGTAAAAAACAAACAACATGTGTAAAATGTCTTTAAAAAACGCTTTCAGCATTTGACAAAATACAAGACAATACTGATCGCTCTGGCTTACTTCATGAGATCAATCATTATCAATTTTCAATGTAATAATTTAAAAAAGAAAACATTTTGCTTGTACAACTATAATTAGGGAGGGAGAAGGGGGGATAATAGTCAGGACGGATGCGGAGTTTTTAAAAGTTTAGAAAAAAAATTGTTTTGAAAAAATTATCTTGTTCAATGCAAATCAGAAACTACAGATAGAATTAAGTATTACCTAGTTCAAGGTTAACAAGAAAGTTTATGGGCAGAAAACTAAACATCTTGCACCACAACACACTGTCAGGCCACTACAATGAAGGCTACGCTCTGCACATAGGATTGCATATAGTTTTATGTACAACAAGATTTTTTTTACCACTAATACATCTAGTACACAAGCAGACAGGAAGCAAATTTACACATGGGGGGAAAAAACAATACAATACATTATCACTGGAAGAATGGTTCACTCAATCCAAAATATTTTTTTCCAAAATAAAGGACAGCTTGTTTCTTCTTTTTTAAACTGATTCTCCCATCCTACAGCCTAGAAATCAACATAGATATGGTGTATAAACAGTATCAAACTGAGCCATAACAAATAATGTTCTAACAAAAACCAAAGACTATAATAAGATCGACCGCTTGCTTTTATATTTCTGCTGATTGATGACTAGAATTAGAATGACTTTTTTTCGGAATTCCCAATTCTCATTTATAATAAAATGTACACTTCCGTTTTATTTAATCGCTTTAATTTTCTCAATGGAAAATTAAGATTAGGACAGCGTTTTTGGCTGCGCTCAGAAAAAAGAACACATAAGCTCTGAAAATAGTGCAAGCGGTCCATCTCATTACAGTCTTTGCTAAAATGAAAGGTTAAAGTTTTTAATTACAAACATTGACTAAAGTTTTTAATTACAAACAGATGAAAGGTTAAAGTTTTTAATTACAAACATTGACATTGACTAAAGTTTTGAATTACAAACAGTAATATTAACTGAAGCTTGAATTTATTAAAAGTATGCAGTATATAAACAATAGACCTTATTTTTAGATTTCAAGCGTGAAGTGTCTGTTAATATAGACAGCACCTTGAGATACAGTTTACAAGTTTCCTTTTTGTTTACACAGGAATACTTGAAGGACTAACGTAGGCTGCGCATGTGCAAACTAACTTTTCAGCTCTTTAAATAGAGCAAGTGGTCCATCTTATTATAGTCTTAGCAAAAACTAACAGGATGTACAAAAATACTTTAGTCAAATATACCAACCCAAAAGTGTGTACACGAGTATATATATGTATAAATATATAAAATATTAGTCAATAATAGTTGGTAAGGCTGGGGAAAAATTTGATTGCTTTAATATGTTAATATTTAACAATAGAACTGATCGTTCATAAATTGCACAAACAACATCTAGTGAACTATGGCACAGATATATCAGTTTTATTAAACGTACAGAATTTAGAAAATGCTGTTTAACATAAGAGTGAGAGGGAAGGAGGTGGTGGATCAAGTGAACATCGTTTTGAATGATACATTCTGTCGTTTACAAAATGATAAATAAAAAAAACCCGACTAGTACAAACGATTGAGTGTTTTACTGAGGGGATTGTGTGATAAAACTACAAGATTGTTCGACACTCATTATGCAGATGTGAATATTACTTCACTGGCCATCCTTACTATCACTCTATTATAGGGGTAGGTGTTTAAGGGCAGAAATAGGGGGCAAATCCCATTTTTAGCTGGAGCATGGTGGGAAGGAAGGGAAGGTAACTCAAGCTACTCTATATGATTTAAATAGAGCAAATATCTTCTCTCCAATGGCTCTAGATTCCCATGAAAAAACAAAACTACATGTTGTAAACATTCCTTTTATCTGCTTGCACTTACACCCCAGAGTGCCAATCATGCAGCATTTTTACTCTACAATCATTTTTATATTCCTTTTACTTTCCTTAACATTTTCCCACAAAATCCTAAATCAATTTATACCTGTACTTGTGAAAATAGCTTCATGTCTGGTAGTGTAAATAAGTAGTCTAAATATTTTTTTACAAATGATTGTGGATGAAAACTTGCCCAACCCTGTATGAACTCTGCAATGACAACTCTACAGAACCCAAAAACACAATCTGCAATCATACCGCAATCACCTTCTCTACTCTTCAATTCATTTTAATAGGAGGCCAATTACCAGTAAGTTTGAATTATAAATTATTATATCTTTGAAAACAATGATTGGACAAGAAGCTGTGTGTGTGTGTCCTGATTTTTTAAACACTGACCTAATTACCCAATTAGTGCTGGAAGTGTCAAGCTGAAACTCTTTTACAAATTATTATTCAAGAAATATTTAGACACTGAATAATGTTACTTAAAGCCATAAGCTTTGAGTTTTCATGTCATACAAATGATTTTAAAAATATTTTTACAATAAACAGGTAAAAAAAAAAATTTGTTGTTGTCCTGCTAAACCAAGAAAATGTTGTAGTTGTTCAACAAACAAAATAAATCCTTTAAAATAAAAATGTTATACATATAAGACAAATTGCTTTCCAAAAAAATTACACATAAAGTTGTACTAAAAATTACATCAATTCCTAATTGTATAAGGGTATGACAGAAAAATGTACTGCTACCAGACATGCCTACCCCTAAGGACTCAAAAGAGGAAAATTCTTGATAGAAAAAGAGGGATTTATAAAGTAATAACTAACTGTTATTATTTGTTTAAACTGTTGATATGTTCAATCTATTTACAATAGTCATATAAACTTTATTTTTTATTGACTTGAAGTTGATAGAGCCAACCTTATAGTAAGCACTCTTTATAACTTAAGGAGGCTGTTAGCCCCTTAAATACTGTGGATGTCACATCAACCTCATAAGATTTACTAGGAGAGTTACCTTGTTTTCTTTTGCTTCATTACCATAAACCATACTTTCCAAGTTTTTGTTAAACAAAAGTAGGGGGAATCTAAACAGAAGGCATTTTTTATAGCATAAAGTGGAACAAATCCTTCAAAAGCTGAGTGGTAGTCATGTCTGTGTAACTGTTCTATTCTGTATTAATATTTACCATAATGGTATTTGATAGGTATTTGATAGGTTCTAACTTCTGTGTTAACTCATTTGCTACTACCGCGACTGAATGCGACATACCCCCCTCCGTACTAATGCGCCCAAACGCGGCCGCCACGTGTGTGACTAACATTGTCGTTTCTTGATTTTTTTCCGACATGCGTTCTGGGGTTTTATTTTACTGCAAACACGGCTTTTAAAAAGTAGGAATATAGTCTGTTTCGTTAATAAAAACCGGATGTTTTTATCTAGTTTCGTTTTTTTGCTATGCGCGTCAAAAATCGGGTATTTTTCACTTGCCTTTCGTCTTGTAAAACTTTTTTTTATAGCCTTCGTCTTTCATTTTTTACTTTATTAATCGATAGCTCTATACATCCGAATATAAAATTTAACAACAGTTCTGATAATAAGGATGCTGCAGATATAGACTTAGATAAATTTCCATTTCAACTCGATTTTTGGGCTTTATTATACTTTATCGGACTTTGACGCTAGGCCTAGAGAAAATATTTAGCCAAATCATAGGGTCTCAACACTCAGCGAATGATTCTACCGATAATTCGGCATTTTTTATGTATAAAAGTATACATTTCCAGAAAGCTAAGATATTTATCTATTTTATGATGTAATTTTTATTCACTTTGGGGAATATTTAATTAGTAAAAAAAAATATTTAAAAATAATTTACTAAATTTAATACGGAGTTCCTTCCCTTTGGCTAGTACTTTCCCGGGTGTCTTTGGAAAGTAGGTTAGTAGCAAATGAGTTAAAAAGAGAAATTTGAACAAATTTCACAGATAACATTAATTTTAAACACTTTTATGGGTTTAAACTGTGAACTGTTAAATGAGCATGTTATATGTTGCAAGGCCGATGTGATTGATTACCACTTATAAATAAATATCTACAATTAAAAAAATAGCTATTTCACAGAAATATTGTGGTTATATCTAACAAATGAACTACATTTATTGACAAACAAAAAAAAAAAAAGGAACTTAAACTAAAATGTACATTTTAAAGACTGAATCCAGAATGATGAAGTGTTGGCAATAATATGTTAAGTTAACGAGCCCACCTCTACCTCTAAGGCAGTGTACAATACATACACACAAAGTATTAAAGTCGTGTAATAAATAGACAAACAACTACAGGAAACAAATAAACTGAACATCAAATATTTGATCTCAATACATTAAATGAGTGAAAGTGACAATAAAATATTAACTTCTTCAACCTAAACACAATGAAAGCAATGCTATTTCCATCAGATTAATTTATCCTCTCTCTTGGCACTGTAATTATTTATGCATACTTTTAAGACTCCAAGCTAGCCAATTGAGCTTCTCAAATCAAACAAATCTTCATTGGGGGGGGGGGGGGGGGCTAGGGTGAGTGCAGGGGTGAGTACAGTTTCTGTGGTGTGAATGCAACAGAAACACTGGTACAAGATAACAGGGTCAGTTACTGGTCATAGAAATCCAGGGCCATCGGTGGGCAACTATATTTATCAATGGCAAGATAAACACACACACACACACAAGATGTATATATTTGATGGCATTGGCTTAGAGTTGTTTTTTGTTATGTAATGCAAATTAAAATTCTTCAAAATATGTGAATGAAATTAAAAAGTGTCCTTATTTAAAAAAAAAAAAACTAGTGTATAGTGGAAGCCAGGTTAAAAATGAAACTAACACTAGGAAAGGAAGGCATGCAAGTCACAGTTGATGATGATTATTGTTTCAAAATAAATAAATAAAGCATTGTAAAAAATATAGCATGTAACAAAAAAACAACAGAAGCGGAAAAACCTTACAATATGTGAGGTGATTCAACTGCCAGACATCACAAGTGGAATAAGCTGTTTCACCAAAATGAGAGTGGCACACTTTCTGAGGGAGTGCCACCCCCCGTGTTGGCCGAAAACTACAGCTGACCTTTTGGCTGTTATCAGTGAACTTTGTTCCTGACCTTGACATTATTGTTGGTCGCCGCCGGCCCCAAAGCTTCGTTGTTGTTGCTGCGCGACTCTGGGCACAGCCTCCCGAAAAGGAAGCATTTGTCTTTAAAGTCCAAGTAGGCAGTGAAATGATAGCCCATGTTGGTGTAAGCTATAACATACTCACACAGTGAGAACACGCTGAAGGCTGAAAAAGAAATACATCATAAAATATTTTTAACTACAAAAATTTTAGCTTTGATAAAAAAAGAAAGATAGAACACTGAGCCAATTAAAAACTAAAACTAAGATAGAACACTGGGCTAGCTAATTAAAAACTAAAACTAAGATAGAACACTGGGCTAGCTAATTAAAAACTAAAACTAAGATAGAACACTGGGCTAGCTAATTAAAAACTAAAACTAAGATAGAACACTGGGCTAGCTAATTAAAAACTAAAACTAAGATAGAACACTGGGCTAGCTAATTAAAAACTAAAACTAAGATAGAACACTGGGCTAGCTAATTAAAAACTAAAACTAAGATAGAACACTGAGCCAATTAAAAACTAAAACTAAGATAGAACACTAAGCTAATTAAAAACTAAAACTAAGATAGAACACTGGGCTAGCTAATTAAAAACTAAAACTAAGAACAATGAGCTAATTAAAAACTAAAACTAAGATAAAACACAAAACTATTTAAAAACTAAAACTCAGATAGAACACTGAACTAATAAAAAACTAAAACTAAGAACACTGAGCCAATTAAAAACTAAAACTTAAGAACACAGAGCTAATGAAAAACTAAAACTTAAGAACACTGAGCCAATTAAAAAATAAAACTTAAGAACACAGAGCTAATGAAAAACTAAAACTATAAAGCCCTATAAGTTTTAAAGTTATTTACCCCCAACCATGCAGTAGACTCTGTGAAGCATAAAAAAGAAAAGAAGACCCGCTGTGGCAGTTGCTATGGAAGCAAACATAACCTTTTTCCAATAATATGAAAGCTTGTCCTGCAACAGAGAAAAATTGAGTAGTACGTCAATCAATTATCAAGCAAGTACTTGAGCAAATATTGCCTGGTGAGGCACACTCAAATCAATAACATTGATGTTTTTTTTTTACTTCAACATCTGCTTTCAGAACCGAACATTGGGAAATTTTGAATGAGATAATTTGGGGAATGAGTTTGGGTCAATTTTGTTTTAAGGAGTGGTATAGCAAATATAAGTTCAATATTTGTATTCAGTTATATGTATGCAAGGAATTTAAAGAAAAAAGTAAAATACTGTATCAGATATTTTGCATCAAAAATAAAAAAAACAATATTACGATGATGTCGAGAACTACATTCTGTTATTATTAACGCATGAACTGTGGTGCAGAAGTTTCTGTAGTGTGGGAAATTTTTTTTAGCATTTTGGGTGCCATCAGAAATAGCAATAAATGACAAGGAAATATTATTGCCAGACCCCAATAACTATATATTTTTGTAAAGTTGAATGGATGGGGAATCTAAAAAAACTATTTTGATTTAAAAAAAAAATTATTTGACCATGGCCTTGACCTTAGAGTGGTCAAGAATGAAAAAGGAAAAAAAAATTCTTCTTTTCAAGTACATCTACTTCATTTTTGTATTGGTACATTATTAAAATTGTTATTGAATATAATAGCTATTTTATTTATCTTTTTGAAAATGTACAATTTAGATTGGTTTCTGTTATTAAAAGCCTTTGAAAAAAATAATTTGTGCCGATATCTCTAATTATTTCAAATCAACAAAGTATGACATCACGGACATAAAAAGGCAGAAATCAACACAAAAAATGACAAAAGCTTGTCTAAAACAATTTAATTTGATGAAAAATAGTATTAGAAGACTGAATAACATCCATTTTTAGTTTAATTCATTGCCACAATCGTCTACAATCAATAATAATAGGTACCATCGGTATCAATTTTCGGGTGACGCCTAATTTAGCCTAGGCACTCCTAAGCCTAAATCATCAGATTTCAGCTTTCTGACTCACTAGAAGATAGACCTAAACTAATTTTAATATTATTTTCATATTTAGTTGAAAAATGATCTTCTGAATCAATTATAGCATCAATTAAATATTCAAAATTGATTAATTACGTAAGCCATATGATGATATGGTATGTCCATTTTACTAAAATATCTAGCGCAAATTAGTTCGACAACCATCACCGTAAAAATAACTTCAAAGTTATAAAAATCGCGCAGAAGAGCGAAAAAACTGAAGTTTATTTATTAATAAAAGGAAGTACCCATAAATACATTAGAAAGGTGGACTGGAAAGTGTTTTTCAACGCATTTTTTCGTCGGCCTACGGCCGATTAAATCGGCCGCAATAAAACCACAGAACGTGTCGATCGGCCGATTTAATCGGCCGACCACAGTTGGTGGGTTAAATTAACAACACTTTATCTTATCTGCAGTCATGTTGAGCAAAGTATCTTATACAAAAAATTTGCTTGTCATTAAACCCGGATGTCATACATCATTGAGTGTCTACAAAAGAAATGAACAACTTACTATGTCAGTAAAAGTCCCTCCTCTGCTCCAGTTGAAAAGAATGGTATTTAATAACATATAGCACAGTGATGTTATCATGAATACAATGAAGATTTTCTCATGGATTGCTGTCAAAATATATTAGATAATTATCTTTATAGCATTTTATATTTCTTATCATTCATATTTATAAAATATTCAATAACATTCATAATATTCAATTGTTCTACAATATCTTTTTTCAATTATTTTTGAACTTACATTTAATTTCAAGAAAAAGAAAATGTACCTATTATTATGCAACAGAATTAAAAAAATTACATTTATTAACAGTCTGTTTTAAAACATGTTCATTATTTTCTTTGCTTGTATAAATAAAAACAAAATGAATAATAAAAGTGTTAATTAAATATATTAATATATATACAAGCAGTGCTTTTTTTTTTGTAAAAACATAGGTGCCGGTACTCAGTGATGGATTGCCTAACTTTTAAAGCAGTTTTGCACATTTTTTAGCATTACATTTTAATTCTTATTGCGCGCAATTTTAAAATAATTCAATTTTAACAAATTAATAATAAACGTTAAAATACAAGAAATAAACGTTAAAATACAAGAAAAGTAATAATTTCTTCCCCACATTGAAAAAGGTGCCGGTACGCCGTACCGGTGCGTACCGTCACAAAAAAAGCACTGTATACAAGTAATAATATAATACGTTTGAGATATTAATCCCTGTGAAGAGCAAAATATATCGGCCCTAGAGCAGATCAAACTGGGACTAATCATTAAATGTTGGCCTAATACTGGCTTCATACTGCCCATATTAGAAATGCACAGTAGAATGTTGAATATAATCTCAATCATACCTGATAGTTTCACCCTTGAAATGAGCACTTAGTTATCATGAGCCCCAAAGTAATGTTTTCATGTATAGGCCTAGGCCTATATAGTGTCTAATAATTTTTAACATCCGACATGTGTCTTCGCTAGCTAAGTGGTTAACGTTTCGGGATGCCATGCAGGCGACCCAGGTTTGATTCTCCAGTTAGTCTATACCTTTTTTTCTACAATTTTTTCAATTAATATTGCTTTTAAAAACAAAAGACTTTGTAAATCTACGGGCAATTAGATTTTTTGTTACATAAAAATACTTGTCTATTTTTTACACGATTACAATATTTATTTTAAATTACTTGCCTAAAAGTCTTCAGTAAAAAAAAAATAATCATTTAATTATTAGTAGTAATATTAGATTTAGAGCTTTCATTTAATTGTAGTTTATATTTATCTGTGCCTTATACAATCCTGTTTTTTTTTCACCCGGGCAATTTAGCTTGTAATATATGAGATGTAATATCAAAAGTAAAGGCTAAATGGTTTAGCTTACGGTAGTTTTCTCTGTTTGTTATGTATGCCACCAATGTCAAACAAGAGTTTTCAATGAAATTGAGCCAGAAGTTGACTTTGATGAGGAACAGGTACCTGCCGAGCCTCTGCGGATGCACCCGGTGGGCCTGTTTGACATAATTGTTGTACGTGATCACACTGATGGCAAATCTGGGCGTTGAGTGAAGAGCGATACACGTACGCCACAGGTAGGCCTGAGGAGTAACCCCTGTCACAGCGCTTATTGAAGGGATGACATTTTTTACCTGTAACAAATACATTTCAAGTATCAACAGATTATAGCAACAAAAAAAGGAATCCATATTATATATTAGTATAAAATTAAAATTGTAATTAATGAAAATGTTCTAGCTGAGATTTAAATTATAAGGATGGGCATAGGACACAATAATTTATATATAACTATATATAATATATATAAGATATGATAGTCCATGGTTGCATTTCTCTAATATAGGCATATAGGTCTACTGTACTTTAAATTATAAAATTCATTAATTTTCATTTTAAAATTTACATTGACATTGGGTTATTTTTAGAATTGTTATTATGTAGTTACAATTTGTAAATTATAAATTTAACTGTAGCAGTGTGTTCCAGTTCCAGTCATTGAAAAATCTTTTTGTATCCTGTCTATGATGCCCCATATTTAAAAAAAACATTTTAGCAGTATAAAATCCCGAATCAGCCCTTTTTTTTAAAATGAAAATGCCTAGGCCTGCATAGCTTTTAATTGTAGATTCCTTGTCACTTTTAATGTTCTGATGATTTTTTATTAAGCTTATTTGCGTTAGAAGTAGGATAATACCTAAGCCGTTTAATCTAACAAAAGTAAAATACATAAATTGGAAACGCCAACATTTTTTTTTCTGTTACATCAACTATATTGCTTAATTTGTTAATTTATTTTTTAAAATAAAGGTATTACTAATTAAGTTAAAAGTCACAGTTATGAACTGGGGCGCCCATATAAAAATATGGAGAGTGGTATCCTGTTAAAACTGCTTTCATATTATGTTTTCTTTGGGATCGGGTTTTCCCGTGCTACGAAATATTATTTACCTTTTTTAAAAAAGACTTTTTTCTTTGTTAGTTTTTCTGTTTTTGATTGTTTTTTTCTTTTAACAAAACATATTGAATGATATTGATCATAGTAGGTTAGTCATTTGTTTCTCCGTCATTTTGATGGGCATAAATGGTAGTTTACTAATAAATATGATATAATTAAGTAGGCCTATAGCATATGCCTAAATATAAATATATAAATAAATGTAATTTATCTTATCTTATATTATACATTAAAGATGCTCCTTCTATAAAGAAGATTATTGCGTCCTACGCTCATCCGTGGTCCAAGTCTAGTCTTGCATTTATGTAATATTTAGTACCAGTACTAACAGTTAGTAACAATAGGCCTCTAGACACTCTAGTAACTTATAATATATACATTTTTTAGGTATTAGGGCCCGTCATTAGGATTAGGCTTAGGTCATTAGGGTGTATATATATATGAAGACTCCACTGAAAGAACGCACGTAGTCACATTTTGGAAAATTTTGAGTTATGACCCCTGTGTTATTCGTCATATGTCTCTCTACATTGTGACCAACTCTCATGATCTAAATCAATCAAGTAATGGAGATATTAGACACAGAAAAAAAAAATCCTTTGATAAAAAGATGTGTAGTCCATTGTTTACTTTGATAAAACGTGCATAGTCCTCATTGTTTTTGTCACGTGACACAAATTGGCTAATCGTCTTTTTTCGTCGCTTCGCGTTGTTTATAATTATCATAGAAACATGTCAGACTCGTAATTTTATCGATAGGTTAAAAATGAAATTTAAAAAACACACAAATCCTAAATATTTAAAAGAAAACATGAATAATTCGTGTCAAAAAAATCATGGAACCCTTTATTGAAGCAATATTAATGTTGTTGGTGTTAACAATTGAAAAAAAGAGCCTAGGCTAGAGCCGCTAGTGGCTATAACTATAAGCTTCATTCATGGATTATGGTTGAAGTTGAATGTTTCGATGACTTATAATGATCATTAAAAATAAATAAGGACATCATACCTACAGTTAAACGCTTGGTGAATGTAAAAACTGTTAAAAGTCAAAATTTTATATTAAAAGACCCACTTACATATCACTAAGCCTAATGATTACGACTAGGCCTACACTGTTTTAGTTCTCCAATAGCATAGGCCTAGGCTAGGCCTAGGCTATAACAGTCTATAATAAAGACTAAGGACGAAAGCATTGAAGCTTTCTTTAAAACATTTAATGACAGTGTTTGGAACACCCTAACAATCAAAACTTACTTAACAGGCTAGTTACAATTATTATAGATAACTAAAACTGTTTTAAATATTCATAAGCAAGTTCAAGTAGCATACGCTGTTCCATTATGATGTAGGGTAGGACTACGCTTGACTAGATCGTATTATAAAAGCCTTCAATTATTTTAGTAACATATATGCCTATAGAATCTAGTTTTATCATTATTAATTTTTATTTTATATTTTCTTATTTCTAAATGTTAACCCCATAATGAGGGTATGTGTGGGTGAGGGGTGGAGGTGGGTAGAATTACCCAAATGTTTAGAGAGAGAAATATTAGCATGTAGGCCTACAATATATTTCTTCATAATTATATGTGTCTCTGTATACATCTGGTTTATTTTCTTTAATTTCTTTTAATATTAGTATATAAAACTGCCTCAAAATAATTTAATTCTTTACAAAAGTTTTTAAAGGGCTGGAGTGTTTTAAAGCAATGTCACATGAAGAAGGAAGGTTGCCAATTTATGTCAAATCAGCAAAAATTGAAAAGTGAAAAAAGAAGATTTTAACAACAAGCTTTCTACTTTTTTACATTTTAAAATACTAAAGCAAAGTAGGCCTATTAACAATAATCTTAATACTTATTTGGTAAATTGGTAATTCTTTACCTGCTTTAGCTTTTTGGTTCTCTGTGAAAGATTTTTAAAGATCCATGCTAAATTTGCACAAATCAAGTCATTAGATTTCTCGCAAACGATATTTAGACAAAAATATTTTTAATTGCGCTTTTTTTACTATTAATATAGCAAATAAAAACAACGCCATTTCGACCATTGTGTCGAGGGGTTTCCATCCCTAGCCTATATAAACTAACCGATACTAACCATGCGCTATTAAAATTTCATTCATTTTAATAGCGCATGGTTAGTATCGGTTAGTTTATATAGGATAGGTTAGGGATGGTAACTCTTCTCCTGTAAAGTCACAAGCCAAAAATGCCAAAATGGCGTTGTTTATGTTAAATTAATATACAAAACTAAAAAATTGCGTTTAAAAATATTGTTTTTCTTTTTCTAAGCCTAAATATCATTTGCGAGATATTTAATGACTTGATTCCTATGAATTTGCCATGGATATTTGAAAATCGTTCCTATAACACCCCAAAACTCATGGGCTAACGCAGATAAAGAATTACCAGTAAATTTTTATTGTTATTTGACAAAAAAACAATAAAATTTATGAATACTTTGAAATGGAAGAACGCACGTAGTCCAATTTAAGGTGTGTTTCGAAATTTGACCATAAAAGTTTTATTTGTGCATAAAAATCATTGATTTTCTGTTTTCTTATTCACAAATGAATGGCCTATTAGTAAATAATAAATTATTTTAAAATTGTTATAAGTATTTCTCTGGTAGTCTTCAAAGTTTAAAATTCAATTTTCTCAAAGTCAAAAGTGAAAATCTGTGACTACGTGCGTTCTTTCAGTGGAGTCTTCATATATTTAATAAGATTTTTAATTAAAAGGCCTAGTTCCTAGTTAGACCAAATTAAATTGTCAAAATCAAGATGATATTAATAACTCACATTGCACATCGTTTCATTAACATCATCAAATTGGAATATAACTGCTGAGACAAAACACACCAACAACGAAACGCCAGGTAGAGAAACAGTAACAACAGCAAATGGCCATATAGGAAGATTTAACATTATATCTTCTACAGCTCCCTTGCTTTTTGTTTTAGCCATTATAAATATGTGACTGCACTACGCTATTTCTGAATAAAATAATATCTAGTGGTGGCACGGTAGTAGTCATGAACAATCAATATTGCTACCGTGTATTATCTAAATTCTATAACAAGATATCCATTAATTTTTAACACGATTCAAAAGAAGCGATAAGGAAATAAAGCAGAAATAAACCTTAAACGAACACAATTGTTATTTTACTTTTGAATGTAAATAAAAATATCTGAAAACTTTAATAAATTGCTTTATTTATACATATTTTGATTATTTATTTTTTAAGGAACTATTTTGTATTGATTTTGTTAAATGTGTAAAATTTAAGCTAATTGTAGTTTTTGGTCTCAGGCTTTTAAATAGTACACATTTATACATTGCAATGGCTGCCGTCGATAGTCAGGCATGTTTTTAGTTTCGCTTTTCAATTGCGGTAGTGACAGTAAAAATAAACATTCATAACATTGTTTTCATACAAGATATATGCATACCGCAAATTTTATCATATTTAAATAATCGTTTCTCTTTTGAATTTTTAAACAGACAGACGATTCCCCAAAGGATTTGGGATTTAATGAAATTGTTACTACATTGCAATGCCATCCAACACAAAATATTATTGCTTGTGGACTTATTGGAGGGGATGTTACTTTGTGAGTGTTCTGGTTACTTACTAGTCTAACTCTAGTTGACTCCTACTCTACTCTAGTTAGTACTAGTACTCTCTAGTCTACTATTACTAGTACTACTTACTTATAGTTACAAGTAGCACTAGTATCTTAACAGTGACCACACTAACACTGAGCATGCTTTTTAATGAAATGCAATAGTCAATAGCACAATAGCATAGCCCTTTGTTCTTGATTATACTTGATATATTTTGAAAGATTGGCTATAATATTAGTAAATATTACATGATCTATATAGCTTAACTATATTATTTTTATAATATTATTATTAATACTAGTGACTAGTGAGGACAAGTCTATTACTATTTAAACTATTAGTATTAGTAGTGACTCATTCAACTCATTGCAATTAATGTGTAAAGTACTCTGTACTGTAATTTATTTGATCCAATCAGGTAATCCAATTCTGAAGTATTTCAACACACTACCAAAATCTACCGAGGACAATTTTATAAAATTAACAGAAGTGCTATAGGCGCCTATTAATAATAAAATAGTAATGGTGCTTGTATAGCGCATATCCCGTTGATGACAGTTCTATTGTCAAGCATTGTCCTACACTAGAACATCATTCATAAAACAAAGACTGTCCTCACTAATTCTAGAAGCCTGTGACTCTTTAATGTAAGCCTTAAAAACATAAATATCCTATTACTTTGAGCCTATCAGCCACTACATACTAAGATAATTACGATGAAATTTTAATATTTCAAATTCTCATTTCAGGCAAAGGTTCAGCACTGGATCCAACAATGGTGAAGAGCTCCATAAATATGTTTATCACAAAAAAACATGTCGGGCATTACGATTTTCTGATGATGGTAGACGGCTTTTCTCAGCATCAAAAGATAAATCAATATACTGTGTTGACGTTGAGACTGGGAAACTGAAAAGAAAGATAAAAAAAGCTCATGAGTAAGTCAGAAGGACAGAACATACAGGCTACTCTAATCTCTCTTAGAAAATATATTTACACTTATAAAACTAATTTGTCTGCTATAGTTTATTAAAGTACTTGTGTTATATAAATCAGAATGGACTATTATAATTATAATTGTATTTTAAAAAGTCTTTTACTCAAGTCAGACATTACATAGCTCAACAAATATGTAGGGCTATTTATTATCTTTAGAGGAATTCTTTGTTTATATAAAGACACAAGTAACTAAAAAAAAACATTTCAAAACTAGATTGCTTATATAGTATTTCTTTTTTATCAATATTCATTTGTCAGAAATATCCGATTTAATGCTTTTCAAAATCTTATTTTGAAAATAATAATTGTATGAACATATTATTGAAGTTACTATTGGATGCCTTTAGGCCCTTTTATGGCTTGTGAAACAGTTATTTAACTTATTGGGTCATAGCAGAGTGTAATATTGTATGCCACAGAAGTTCTTGACAAAAACTAAATGTAAACATTGTTTAAAAACTTTGATTGACTACAATACAAGGGTCACTCTATTTTTTTTATAGTATATAATTTCCTTTTAAAAGTCCTGAGCTGATCAGCTTTTTACTACTTTTCTTTTTCAGGTCCCCAATTTATAGTATGGTTCTGACTGGGGATACGTTTGTGGCCACTGGGGATGATGATGGAGTTCTAAAAGTAAGCTTTGCTCTATTATAGTATGGTTCTGACTGGGGATACGTTTGTGGCCACTGGGGATGATGATGGAGTTCTAAAAGTAAGCTTTGCTCTATTATAGTATGGTTCTGACTGGGGATACGTTTGTGGCCACTGGGGATGATGATGGAGTTCTAAAAGTAAGCTTTGCTCTATTATAGTATGGTTCTGACTGGGGATACGTTTGTGACCACTGGGGATGATGATGGAGTTCTAAAAGTAAAAAATTAGAGTGTGTTTAGAAGCATATAATCATACAAAATTGATTTGTAATGTCTTCTTCCAGGTTTGGGACATGAGATCTAAAATGGCAACAGTGGAATTGAAAGAATGTGAAGAGTTTATTAGTGATATGATAGTTGAAGAGAACAAAATCATCATTGCAGCCAGGTACACTCTTTTACTAGTAGTTACTCATGTTTAGGTGTAAGGGTGCAACTTGAATTGAAGATTTTTATATACACTTGGTTGTATGTAGTTTGTTATTTGGTCAATATATTATACTTAAATGTGGCATGGTAGTCGACTGGCGATCCAAGGGTCCTGTGTTCGAATCCTGGTGAAGGCTAGGATTTTTTCCCAGTACTTGAGGGTATCCCTCAGTCTACCCAGCTCTGATAAGTACCTGACCCTAGTTGGGGTAAAGTAAAGGTGGCTGTGCATAGTTCTGACCTCGCGATCACCTAGTATGCCGTGGCCACAGAAACTGGTGAACGCTGCTACACCGGCCCTATGGATCAATTTGGTCCAACGGGATACTTGTTTTTATTATATGTAAATACTTTAAAAATAAACATTCTATAGGATAAATTATGTATTATATATTTATTTGTATTCAATTTATCAAACCATCTCAATCAGTTGTTTGTGAAAAGTTAATTTGTGTTGGAAGGTAGTGATGATTTGATTCTATTTAATACTGATAGACTAAAGGGAAAAAAAGCTAGATTCGTGAACAATGAAAGGGCCATAATTGTGGCCAGGAGAAGATAACTGAAATAAAGCTGACAAATAATAGGCCTACATTGTTCTTTCTTTTCAAGGTATTGATTTGATAATGTTTTTTTTTCTTTTAGTGGAGAAGGCACCTTAACAGCTTTCAACATTCGCAGAAAAAGAATGGATTGCCAGTCGGAGCTTTTTGATTCAGAGTTGTTATGTTTAGCCAAAATGAAGGTATTTAAAAAGTTTTTGGTCTAATCATTCTTTTCCCACTCTTATAGGAGCGAGGGACATATAGTATACAGTATCCTCATAGTATACAGTTTCCAAAGTATATATTTCAAAGTATTAGCGATTAGGTATAAAAAGTTTCACAGCATGAATTAGAATACAAATTTAGCAACCTTAAAGTGGACTGTTAGACTGCTCTATTCATTTTTCTAATTAAAATTTAGTTAGTCTGGCTGAGACATAGTTCTTTCTTTTATTTATATATACATTACATATATAATGAATTTTTAAAAAAACGCTATCAAATGAATTTTCCCCATTGGAATTAACTTAAAATAAGTTAAAATTGTTTAATTTGTTCCCAATCCCAAATTTGAACTATCATTCTATAAAATAAAGATTCACCCACAAAAATTTGATCTTGGGAATCATGGCAAATACATTTTAATTACATATTAACAACTACTTATAGATGCTTTATTGTTATGACTGAGATGTACTTGTTGTGATGCAGTAAATATACTTCATGTATCTAAATACCAAAGAACAATTTTATTTAACCAGAAATTTTGCTTTTGGGGGACAAAAGCAATGATTGTTGTTAAGATTTTTTTTTTATAGATGTCAGGCTTAGAATGGGGAATCACCTTCCATTATAACATCAGGTGATGTTGATTCTGGGGATTGATGTCCTAATGGTTTAAGAAGTTTTGTGATGTTAGGCACTGCAGGCTCATACATCTGACCAAATATTGTGATATGTTTCTTTATGTTTTGCATATTTGTCATGTGTAAAGGGGGTTAAGTAAAGTAAGAGTCGAATCAAATTGATCATAGGGCCAGTGAAGCAGCGTTCATCAGTTTCAGTGGCCACGGCATACACAGCACAATGCTCAGTCTGTAAAAGGGCTACATCACAAAAATCTCATTAACAAAAATTTTGGTTAAAGGCAGAAGTAACTTTTTCCAAAACATAGTATTCCTCCTACCCTATACTATAACCATTTCATGAACCTCCCAGATTTACTTTAGAGAACCAGATCTTTTCTTTAACAGTAACACCCTTACTAATGTGTTTGTATTGATATTTAGTAAAATGTATGTTTGACTAACTACTTTTAGTTCATGTGATTTATTGTTTTCTGTTGCAGGGTGACCGCAAACTTGTCTGTGGAACAGGAGAAGGTGTCTTGAATGTTTTCAACTGGGGTGAATGGGGAAATATAAGTGACAGGTTTCCTTGTGATAAAGAACAGATTGATAGTGTTGTACCAATCACAGATGACGTCTTGTGTATTGGTACCAATGATGGTTTTATAAGGTAATTCAGTTACTATAATAAATATATATAATATTAATATATATTTTAGTTATTTTTATGAGATGTGAAAAAACTTTTGGGTTTGTAGATTTGTTTTTTACACTCTCTTCCTCTTGGCAATAAAGACGTTAAAATGTTTGTTTCTAAACTGTTTATCTCCTATTTTAAAACAAAATTAAAGAAGAAATAGGTCAAATAAATGCTTTATGTTTCAAGTAGAATTTTAACGATGCAATGGTAGATGTGAATTTAATAACTTAAGATGAGAAAAACATTTTGGATAAGCAAGTTAAGTTCTTCCTAAAGGGCGGCTATTATCACTGTAACTTGCAGTAAAATTTGTTTTACTGTTCCTACTCATCAACACCGTTAACTATCAAAAAGACATTATGCCTTTCTTTTCACAGTAATGTTGTTGTACTTTTTTTGTCACAGTTTATAAATGATAGGAAAAAGTTTTTGTTATTATGTCCTACACACTATCAGTGGTAAAAACAAGAGTTTTATAAGAGATTAAATGATAAATGTTGTTTAGTTGTTGGTTTTCTAGACTACTTCAGGCAACCCATTGTATGCCTGAATCTTATCTGTTACAGATGATCATTCTATATATATAAAGAAGATTATTGCGCCCTAAACTTATCTGGGGTATGAGTCTAGTCTTGCATTATTATTAGTTTTGTAAATGATGTGAAGTGACTGGTTTTCCTGTTTTGTTCAGGTAACCCCTTTTATGCCTGAATGTCACTCAGAAATCAAGAAAACTACATGTGGCTTTGTTGGTTTAAACGTAAAACAAAATAAATTAAGTCCAACAGGGTATAACGTATACCTTTTTTTTTTCAATTTAAAATACTGTAAATGTCACAAATACTTATTGATATGTACATTGTCTAACAGAAACTTTATCTCTCTCATTGCAGGGCTGTGAATGTGTTACCAAACCGTGTTCTAGGCTTAGTTGGTCAACACTCAGGGAACTTCCCAGTGGAAGCCTTGAGCATGACAGCTGACAGGTCATGCATTGCCAGCTGTTCCCACGACCAGCTGATCAAGTTCTGGAACGTAGAGGAACTAAAATGCCAGACGGTCGACACCAGTAAAAAGGCCAGAAAGAACAGCAAAAAAGTGGTCAACTTCAACAAATCAAAGAAAGATTTTTTTTCTGACCTGGTTGAAACAGTAAAAGAAAAAGACCCGACAGAGAATACTGAATCAGATGAAGACAGTGTTGATGATGACTCCGATTAAATATATACATAAAAATTTAAAGTCACTCTTTCTTTATTTACTTAGTGTTAATTACATTAGATAGTTGTTGTGTTAGAGTTAGAGAAAATAAAATGTATAACTTCTGGTTCCTAACATTTAATGAATTCCTGGAAATCACCTTGAGTTAGAATTTCTCTTGAAATGTCCTCAAATTGAGTGAATGGGGCCCTCTTTTTTTTTTTAAGGTCAAGTCACAGGACATGATTTTCTTGGTAAAGGTCCCATTTGGTTATTAAAAAGAAAGAAAATGTTATACAAATAAGACTTGAAGCCAATTTTTGTTTCACATTCTTAGCACATTATTTTTTGTGTTCAATATAAAAGATGCCTCCACTACAGATGAAGTAATAGGAAATTTGCTGGGGCATTTGGAACTTACACGTCCGTCAGTTCCATATTTATTGCATTTCCATATTACATAAACGGTTGGGAAAGTTGAGAAAATGGACCTGATTGGCAAAATTTTGGGAATTTGTTAAAATGGACAAAGGAAGTTTTAAAAAAAGGAAATATCCCTTTCAGACCAATTTCAGGCAGCATTTGATGGTTTCTGTGGCCATGGCATACAATGGGATGTGTGGCCAGCATAATGCCCAGCTGCCTTACTCATCCCCAACTAACAAAAGGTACCCATCAGAGCTGGGTAGACTCTGGGAACCCTTTTAGACCCAGGAACAAATTCTGACTTTAACATGATTCAAACCCAGGACCTTTGGTACACTAGCTCAACAAGCTGCAGCTAGACCACTAGCTCAACGAGCTGCAGCTAGACCATGCAGCCCCAAAATAGAGTGAAAAATACTAATTGTAATATTTAAAAAAAAAACATTTAGAGTCTACCAGTTTGAAGTCGTTGACTCCCATCATGATTGTTTTTTAAATTACTGATACTGTATACGTTTCTTATTGAACTTTAAAAAAACAACACAAATTAAAAAATATTTTTTTACTTGGACCACATATATACACTGCTATTTATATTAAGAAATTTTACTCATCTACCCATATGTTATGTAAAAAAATTTTTTTTGAAAAGTTGGGGAAATTTAAAACAGTAAGATCCTGGGACTAAGATCCATCAGTGTAAATCAGGGGTGTGCAACAGGCGGCCCGCAGGCCACAACCCCGCCCGCCAGACCAGTTGGTGTGGCCCCAGCTAATAGTGTTTGTTTTTATTATTTTGCTCACGAATTATTTATTTTTTTCATAATTGTGAAACCAGTGTTTGAATTGACCATACCAAATGAAAAGGAGTTACTGACAATTGTGAAGTCATTGAAGACTTTTTAGACATGGCCAGTATCATATGTCTTCAACAACCACTGGCCATGACATTAGTAAACAAGTTTTGAGGCTGATGGAGAAATTTGAACTTGACCCTTCCAAACTGTGTGGCTTGATTACTGATACAATAAAAGGTAGAACCAATGGATTCACCAAGAAGTTTTTGGACACCATTGGTACAGAAGGGGTTGTGGTTAATCACTGCATTATACACCAGGAAAACTTGTGCACAAAGGTACTTGATTTCACTGAAGTCATGAAAGATGTGGTTCAGTGTGTGAATTACATTCACGCTCGTGGACTGAACCATCAGCAATTTAAGTCCTTTTTAGAATAACTGGACTCTGATTACACTGATATTCTATAACTCACTGCAGTTCGTTGGCTCAGTAAAGCTGCAACTTTAAAAAGATTTTGGAACTTAAGAAAGGAAATTGAACAGTTCATGATAAATAAGCAACAAGATGTTCCCTTTTTAAGCAATGATGACTGGTTAAATGACCTTGCTTTTCTGAAATCACAAAGCTTCTGTTAGAATTAAATGTGAAACTACAAGGTAAACATCAGTTGTTGAACAAGATGTATGAACACATAATTTCTTCATTTGAGAAGAAATTACAACCTTTTAAGACCCAGTTGAATAGAATAACACTCTTTCATTTTCCTACTTTAACTCTCAGAAAAGCAAAACCAGCAGATTTTGGTGGTTCTAAATATGCTGAAAATGTTGACAAGTTGTGTATTGAATTTACAATTTACAGATTTGATGATTTCAGAAAATGGGAAAAGGATTTTACGCTGTTTTTTCAACCATTTGATCTTGTACCAGAGGAAAATACTGAGAGCTGACAAATGGAGCTGATACTGATAGTCTTGCAGTTTGATATGGACTTGAGAAGAGCATATGATAGCAATGGCTTGGTAACTTTTTACAAAATCTATGTATGTGGAAAACATCCCAATTTAGAGCAACATACCACATCAGTCAGAGGCTCTGAGTCAGAGCAGATATTTATAAATTGTGCAAAAATAGTAAAGTAACACAATATTTGATTTTCTTTTATTTATTTCTAAATGTACTATAGCTGGGGGCACGGTGGTCGGCTGGCGTACCGAAGGTCCCGGGTTCAAATACTGGTACAGGTTAAGATTGTTTCCCCTGGTCTGGAGGGTGTCCCTGAGTCTACCCAGCCCTGATGCATACCTGACCTTAGTTGGGGTAAAGTAAAGGTCGCTGGGCATAGTGCTGGCCACACAATCACCTAGTATGCTGTGGCCACAGAAACTGGTGAACGCTGCCTCACTGGACCTATGGATCAATTTGGTTAACGGGTATCTTACTTTACTTTTAACTATAGCTATCCTATGGTAACTGGCCCTCTTTATCTTTCCAAAGTTCCAATGTGGCCCGACATGAGAAAATGTTGCACACCCCTGGTGTAAATGAAATAAGTCATCTGTGAACCAAATTACTGTATGTATAGTTTCCAACCAAATTTGAAGATATATAAAGATATTTAAAGATATTTTTTTTTACAACAAACACCAAAAAAGGCAATATTTATTAAATAACCCAAAAAATATATATTTTTTAGAGATTGGAAAATTTTAATTAATAAGGCATTTATGTAGCAAAAAAACACAAATATAATGTAAAATTACAAGAAGAATTACATTTAAATGAAGAAATAATAAATGCTGAACTTGCAATATACTACTGAAACAGTTTGAACACAATGGTATAAAAACAACCCAAATTGGGAACACTGTCGAGCAAGGAAACATTCTATTTACAAAACGTTATTACATTAATCATGGTTTTTATAGAAATGAAAAAAAAATGTTTGAACTGGAACAAAAACTTCAGGCTCAGTTTTTTTTTTCTAAAACCGAAAGACAATAGCACAATTAACAATAACATTGGGGAAATAAGTCCGACATGTCCAGACAATCTAGATTAGGAGAGTTTTTACTCTATACCAAACGTATAAAAAGTCTGTTCATATTGTACACACTGCATCAATCAGTTGATAGATAAAAGCTTTCTATTTGCAATTTATTGCCTTTTAGTTTAGAATAATCATATTGGAATGGAACAAGGTAATTATTGATTCTTTTTGCTGGTACATCAAAATATATCAAGTTTAAAAAATCAACTTGATGGCTCTCTGTCTTTACTTCTCTCTATGGTTTCCAGGTACTGGTACTTTAAAGTTTAGAACCAATATAATTACAGATTTGTAGGTTGTTGTTTTTTTAAAACATTTTATGGAGGGACAATTATTATAGACTAACTTTTATATTTGTGATACAACCCCACGGGAATGGTACTGAAGTCTGCAAAATAAGATAATTAGTTTTAGGCGTTTAATTAAAGCTAATTCATTTATCTATGCATTGGTGAAAAAAATCTCTAAAAATCAATCAATTAGTTAAAAAGTTTTTCAAAATTACATAAGTAAAGGTAAGTGAATTGGTTTTGGAGATAAATGAAAAAGAAAACTGTACCTATTTTTAACAATTTACCATTGCAACAGATAATTAATTACTTCCAGGATGAATAACTATTAAACAACCATCATGAAATTAAAAAAAAAAATCATAATAAGTCAATACACAAGCTGTTATAAGTTTTAAATATGTTAATTAACATTTAGTTGACTTTTTAAACAAATATATCTTTAGTGGACATTTCACAAAAACTGCACACACATTTTTGAGTAATTGAAAAAAAATAATTACAGCTTGAAAAATTCACAGCTATAAGTTAAGCTATTCAACATTACAAATCGATAATAAACTAAAAAATGATCTAGGAACCTTTTTTCACATGTTTTTCCATTTATTGATAAATCAGTTTTACAGACTTCTGGTTCGTGGGGTAGCATCACATTAATAGAATTTATAGTATTTTCAATGTTGATTCCAAATCAATTTGAGTGCAGGTCTTCCACTCTCTTGACTCTCAACCTTGATAATCCACTGTGGGGAAAGAAATTAACAGTTGTCAAATTTAAAATGGTACAAATTTATTTTAAAAAATAATAATTAAACATTCAAAGAAACATGGGAACTCTTTGTGTTTTTCTCCACCCTCTCAGTACTCACTCTTGATTCTTGCTGACTTCAATATATTTATCAACATATTCTGATCTGCCAAGGAGCTCCACGAAATCTTCATCGTGGGTGATGATGATAAGCTGGAAGTTGCGCTGGCTCTGACGTTCTTTGATTACACTGAAGAATACATGTAAACTTTTGAAGTTAAAGGCATTATGAGAACACATAAGGAATAGATAGCATTTATAGAAACAATATGTATGACATTCTAGAATCTAAGAAAAAGACAAAATGTAAAATATTAAGCACTTTAAAATAAATAACAAAAATCATATCAATAAAATAAATCATAGAATAAAATTATGGACACAAAAAATAGCAATAACCATGGAACCAGTTTTCTTAAACTAAAACTAACAAGTTTCTGTTATGAATATTGATTCCCCCACAATTAGCTTATATTAATATCGCCACAAGCTCAGGGGTATAGTATAGCCCTGAAAGCATGTTGTGAAAACTTACCTCACCAGAGCCATGGCCAGGGACTCTATATTGGCTCTGTCCAGGTTAGTGGTTGGCTCATCCAGGGCCAGAATGCCACAATTGGTACAGAAGGTTTCAGCTAGGGCCAGACGAATTATTATGGATGCCAAGACCTAGATAAAATTCAAAGTAAACATTGATTAATTTGTATGTTAACTTAAACGCTTGATTCACATTTTAATTCTGTTGATTGCAATCATTATTTAACTTATTGCCAGATAAAATAATTTTCTATTCTTTAAGTGTACTAGCTCTTTTCATGTCATTCTTTGACCATGTAAAAAAAACAAAAGCCATAGTTTAGACCCTCAAACTGAATATTTTATTCTTACTCTACTTATATTATTTAATTATACCAGAAAGTGAAAATAAAAATAATGTTATTGAAATTTTTTTTTTAGTGTAGATTTTGGCAACTCTGTATCTACTACAGAATAGGTATAGAACAGAATGCGCAATCGCATTTTTTTCTGTTTCCGGAAGTAATACAGACGCCATACTATTTAAACGCAGCGGTCCTGGTTACACACTTTATTTATGCTTATTTACAATGTCTTTTTCTTCAAATCTACAAGTTCGAACACCCAAAGCTAATGCTATCCCTTTATAATTTTAAAACATTATTTTGGTTTAAGAAGTATATATTTATTATTTATGTTCCGGTAGCCATGGCTATTTATAGTTACCGAGCTACGCGCCTAGGCTATATCTTTTCAAATCAGTACCGGGTAATACAATTCTACATCATATAGGCCTAATCATATAATGTTGAAAACAAAAATGGGTAATTCAGTCAAATTTATATAAAAGTAAGCCTATAATGAAAGATAATATAAGCCCTATGTATATTGTATATATTTATGGTAGGCCTAGATATCCTTTCTCATTTTAGTATAGTAGAATGTCTAGCGACCGCTTCATTTCGTCAAACAAAAATGTCGGAATCCGAGCTTTTAGTGACTGCGCTTATAGGGATTGCGCATTCTGTTCTATACCTATTCTGTGGTATCTATCATATCTTTCAATGGCTTCAGTGTATTTATAACTTTATTTTTTTTACAAGTCTCTCTTTCTTTGGCTCTTTATATTACTCTCTTCTAGTATCCATTACTCTCTTCTAGTATCCATTGCTCTCTTCTAGTATCCATTGCTCTCTTCTAGTATCCATTGCTCTCTCCTCCATTACTTTTTCTCTTTCCCAATCTTTTATGTTTCTGTGTACTTTGCTATTCACTATGATTTACTGGTCTATGTGAAGCCACATCCTTATTGTGAAGTATTCATTTAATTTGAAATCTCAAATGAAAATGTTTGATGTGAAAAACAGGAATGTTGTGTAGTACGGATGTGACGTCAGTTAGAGACGAGAGAAGGATGAAAAATGGAGTACAAGAAAATATGTTTGTTCCAGGTAAACAATAAATAAAGTATTATTAATTAAAGAATAAATAATTGAATTAAACAAGTGTGTGAATCTATTCTTAAAGTATAGATATGTATATATGATTCTGATTCTATGTGTGAAATGGATTGACTAGTAAGTGCATCATAAATCTGTGTCAGTTGTTTGGTGGGTGATACCATTGATATCAACATTAATAACGCCTTGGGAGAGAAGACATTAAATATAAGAAAAGGACCTTTACACTTATCAAGTTAAAATGAAAACAATAGTAATTAATTATAATCCCTAAAATGAGGTCATGGTGACCTAGGCTTTGGCTGGGCATACCGAAGATCCCAGCTTCAATCCTGGCAAAGGTTTAGATTTTTGGGGGTCTGGAGGGTGTCTCTGAGTCTACACATCTCTGATGGGTACCTGACATTAGTTGTAAAAAATAAAAGCGGCTGCGCCTTGCGCTGGCCACACAATCCCCTTGCATTATGTGACAACATAGACTTATGAACTCTTCTCCATGGATAACATGGTCTAAAAGTACTACTGTACCAACAAAATTGAATCAATACAAATGATTGAAGCATACCTTCTGACCCGCACTGCATCTTCCTCTCATATCCAGGTCAACACCATTCCTTCTCATGACAACCCTGTAATTATATGTGCGTCTGTTTTTCATGGTGCCTACTGTGGAATCATCAGCTTCAGACTGAATTAGAATGGTCTCAATGTCATTGCCTCTGTATGTATTCTTCCACAACTCCTGGATAATGACATTAATCTCTTCCATCTTAGATTTGTGATACCTGGTGAAATGGTCAAACATTGTACTGATTAGTCAAAGTTAAACATAATTATTCAAGTATATAGATTTGGGACACCTGGTGAAATGGTTAAACATTGTACTGATTTGTCAAACATAATTATTCAAGTTCATAGATTTGTGATACCTGGTGAAATGGTTAATCATTGTACTGATTAGTTACAAACATAATTATTAAAGTTTATAGATTTGTGGGGATTTTTAAAAATATGCACTAGTAGAAAAGCAGAAGTCTTGAGTTAAAAGTTTCAAAAAATACTACTAATTAAAGATTTGTTTTAATCCAGTTGCATTATTTATTTAAATTTATTAATTTGTGTTTAAATTTAATTTTACATTTTGCAAATGACTTTGCAACTGTTTTGGGATTAAAACTATAATACTATTTGGTAAATTATTTATAAAAATTATTACATTAGAAATAGTGGTACTCTTTGTAAAAATCCAAGTTATTTAGTAGACTTTGTGTATAAATTACTTACATCATAATGGCCTTATCCAAAGCCATATAATACTTCTGCAAGTCTGTATTAACAATCTCAGTTGTTTTAATCTCAATCACTTTAGTTTTGTGCTTTACTTCAGCATCCTTGTACAGGGTAGAACCTAACTCCTTCTTTGTGTCTCTTATCTGATCTCTGAAGCCTTGCTGCCTGCCCACAGATGTATTCTGCTTCTGCGTGAGATCTGTTTCTTTGCGGAGCAGTTCCTGGCGATTTTTTTCCAGGGACTTCACGTCCAGCCCTCCTAGCTTATTTTGCAACTCGGTGATTTTGACATCCAGGTTCTTGACCTCTTCGTGCTTGTTTCGAAGCAGCAGAATGTCCTTCAGCTCCCTCTCCCTGATTTGTTGGTTGCTTATTTCACTGCTGATCTGCTTTACGGTGCTGCTGACATCTTCCAGCGACTGCTCCTTCTCCAGCCTCTCTTCATCAAGCTCTTTCTCTTTTTCATAGCAGGCTTTCAGCTTGGCCTGTTTACCAGACTGGATGTAATTTTTTATCTCTGTGTTCAAGTTCTTCACAGCTGTCCCTTTGTTTTTCACGCCGTCCACGTCGGCCCTGGCAGACTCTATCATCTTGTCTTTAGCGCTCGTCACCTCTGATTTCTCCTCCATCAACTTCTGGATCTGGCTGTCTATGGGCTTGATCTGGGATTTCGCTTCCTCGATATCTCTTTGAAAGTTTCTGTTGTCGCTGGTCAGAGTGGATTTGCGCTCTTCCAGTTTGATTTTCTGTTGCAGCTCGCCTTCCATGGCTAATTTGCCTGCCTGGAGACTGTGTACTTTGGTTCTGAGTTTCTGCGTCTGCTCCTGGTAATCACTCAGTTTGTCCCTTCGGCTGTCTAGGGTACGATTAACCGTGTCCAGCTCTAGCTGCTTATCTTCTCTTTCTTTCATGACTTGGTCAATGTGGCGATTAGTGCCCCCACCAAACAGCAGAGCTCTCTGTGCTTCAATCTTCCTCTCTAGCTCCCGAACTTCTCCTCTGCGCCTGTCCATATCAATGACATCGGGCTGAAAACCTTTAGAGATCTGCAAATCTGTCTCGTGGATGTTAACCTCATCTTCTTTAACTTGGATGCAATCTTTAATGCTTTTCATTTCATCATCCAGCTTTTTCATCTTTGACTTCAACTCTGGGACATCATTTTCTTTCAGGCTCTCCACTTTTTCTTTCAGAGGTTTCAACTGCATAATGGCATCATATTTCTCCTGGTACCTCTCCACCTCTTCATCAGCTTTCTTCATGTTGATGGGGACGATCCGCAGCTGCTCCTGAAGCTTCAGTATCAGTTCCCTCACTTCTTGAGCTTGCTGGAAGCCTCGAGTACACAGAGGGCAGCAGGGGTTGTTCTTCTCTAAATTTCTGATGTATTTTTTTATCATGTGATCTGCGCCGAGCAAAGAACCCTTCTCTTCTTGGGCTTGTGTTAAATTTTTTTGTACCTGTAAATATTAAAATGTACTTTTTGTATTGTTACATGGTAAAATATTAACTCAAAATGATGTGACTTTGGATATTTAGGCCTCCAGTTTATAAAAGATTTTACATTTCAAATATATACATACATATAACAAGAAAAATGTTTACATAGTAAAGTAAAATTCTTTAGGAAATATGACAAAATTTTAACAAAAGAAAGCTAACATTTAACAGTATGAAAATGTTATTAAAGAAGTTTGAATATCATCAAGCTTTTTATTTTTCATTGTTACGAATTAATCAATAATATTTAAACTAGGGTCTATTAGTTAATTTTATTATTGTTTTAAATCTGGCATTACTTACTAGAACTAATAAAAAGTATAACAAAAATGAAGTAGATTTTTTGTATTACCTCATTCAATGTTTCCTCCATATCTTGACTTTCACAAACACCATAGATTTTATCCTCTAATGCCCGCAGCTCATCCTCCTTCTGTCGCAGCTGGGATGCAAGTGAGCTTTTCTCTGCCTGTTTGGTGGATAGCAGAGTTCTTTGTTTGTTCAGATCTGTGTTACTTCTTTTGGCCTCTTCCGTTTGTTTGCTGGATTAACATGAAGAGATAAACAATCAATTTAAGACTTTGTTCTGTCTGATAATTTGAAAGGTTACATTTTAATGCCAAGGTATTTATAATAAAGCTGGGCTTTATATGCCAGACTGTTTTTTAATGATGTACTTGTAATATTACACAATATCAGATCACCATTTAACAGAACTTGGTGTTTGTATTAAATGTCCGAAGTAAAAATAAATTACTCCGAAATCGCCCTTTTCATATATTTTTAAAATAAGTACAAGTGTCCAATTTTTCATGTCAGAATTATATACTGTTATTTATAATGTGTTATGCAGATGTATTTTTATATCTTATACAAGCTACATTGCCCGGCGTTGCCCGGGTGAAAAAAAAAGGACTGTCTGGGGTGCAGATAACAAATTTATAAACTACACTTACTGAATACTTTTAGGAAAGTAAATAAATATTGTAATAGGGTAAAAAAAATAGTCAAATATTTTTATTTAACAAAATCTATATTGCCAATAGATTTACAATGTCTTTTGTTTTAAAAAGTTTGAAAAATTAATTGTCGAAAAAAAAAAAGTATAGTTTAACTGGAGAATCGAACCCTGGTCGCCCGTATAGCAGTCCACTACGTTTACCACTGAGCTATCGAAGACACATGTCCGATGTGAAAAATTATTAGACGGTATATTGGGCTAGGCCTAGATAGGTCAGTGACACACGTGTTTTCAAATTGACCAATGGGGATCCTCGCGGGGCTTAACACTGTCTTTTTATATATATAGATAATGAAAACGCTCCTTCAATAAAGAAGATTATTGCTTCCTACGCTCATCCGTGGTCCGAGTCTAGTCTTGCATTTTAACTAGTGTTTTAAATGATGTTAATTTACTGGTTTTGCTGGTTTATTCAGGCAACCCATTCCATGCACGGGTGTCACTTGGTAAGAAAGAGTACTTATTTGAATTTGTTCTCACATAAGGGATAAGAAAAGTGTTTTTGTCCTTATGTTTATCTGAGCATTTTAACAGATTGTTTTTGTATTGTATTATTACTACTTTATTCTTTGCCCTTCTGCCCTCTAGTATATTTCTAGATTTAGTGATTCAACTATTGGTCTTACATTACATTTTGAAGAAAAGAAATTTGCAGGAAAATGTATTTGAATTAAAGCTTGCAGGATAAAATTAGAAGATAAATAATTTTAACCATCTATTTGTAATGCCACACAATTTTGAATCAAGACATGTCCAGAATGACAAGGAATTACTCAGAAATCTTGCTTTTCATATTTATTGTACAATAAGTTCAAGTTCCCAATATTTCATGTCAGAATTATATATACTGTTATTCATGTATTATGTTATGTTATGCAGATATATTTAATTATGCATGTGGATTTAAGGTTCACAAAGAATATTTGTGTAACATCCTGCTCTGTTGTGTTCTGGGCTTAAAGTGTCCTAAGGTTAAAAAGTCCCAGTGCTTTGCAATCAGCGCCATTAAATCCAGAAAACTCAGATGATATGGGCATGTGGTAAGATCCTGGAGAAAATCATCCTGCAGGGCACAGTGCGGGGTGGAAGAAAGAGAGGCAGGCAGAAGAGATGATGGGAGGATGACATCAAGGAGTGGACCAGCTTGTCTCTTGCAGACTCCCAGAGGGCGGCGTAGGACTGAGACGAATGGCGTAAACTCATCCAACTGTCAAAAAATGGTGCCCCAACGACCCTCGCTCGGGTTATGGGATAGAAGAAGAAGAAATCAAAGAAATGTGTTGCTGTCAAGTGAGTGCCAGAATGAATGGTACGGAGAGAAAGTTCAAAACTGTAGAAGTAATAACCTTTGATGGCTAAATAATTGATAATGGTTACATATAATTTGGTTACATTGAGACAATAGTACCTGATATAATCACTAACGGCTTCCCTGAGATTGTCTAAAGGGATATGGCCCAATAGACTGACTATACTGTCCTCATGCTGCTGTCTCAGCCTTTCAATGGTAGTTTCTTTTTCCTGGTTACAAAAATGGAACAAACAGCTTGATAAAAAAATAATTCTCATGTAGAAGCTTATATAAATTTAAAATCAAACTATAGAGAACATGCTAAAAAAATTACATACACCCTTAGCTCCAGATAAAAAATGTATAAACTACAAAAAAACAGAAAGCTTTAATAATTTTAAAAATTAAATTATTAATTATTTACTGAAAACATTTAGGAAAGTAAACTGACATAAATATTGTAATCAGGTTAAAAAAAGGCATATCTTTTTTTTTGCAAAAAGTTTGGACTATCCCTGGTTGGGAATCAAAAACCGTCTCCCACATGTCTAAAATATAATTATTAGATTTTTCTTACTGAAAACATTTAAGGAAAGCTTTAAGTTCTGAAATTCTTTACATTCTTTGCAAAACAAAAGTAATATTAATGGAAATTTTAAAAAGTAGCCAGACTATTGCTATTACAAAATTTAAAAAAAAACAGTTATCAGAGGGGAAAAGAACCCAGGTTACCCCCATGGCAGGCTGGGATGCTAACCACCCAGCTAGGGAGGACACATGTAGGAAGCGAGATCGCAAAAGTAAAATATGATACAATAAATTCACATGTCTTTAAATTAACCAATGCAAGGTTGTTTAGATACAAATGTTGTACTTTATAAATATATATAGAGATTAAAATGCTATCTAGAAAAGCATTAACAGACATTTTTTAATGTTCAATAATCAACCTCAACAAGATAAAAATAGCATAATGATGTAGAGTA
Source organism: Anisus vortex (assembly GCA_949126835.1). Taxonomy (NCBI): domain Eukaryota; kingdom Metazoa; phylum Mollusca; class Gastropoda; family Planorbidae; genus Anisus; species Anisus vortex. Next base: position 37,451,819 of record OX421502.1, on the reverse strand, counting down.
ATTGACTCAAAGTTGACCTGATTGATTATACTATAACCTTAGCATAATGATGTAGAGTAATTGACTCAAAGTTGACCTGATTGATTATACTATAACCTTAGCATAATGATGTAGAGTAATTGACTCAAAGTTGACCTGATTGATTATACTATAACCTTAGCATAATGATGTAGAGTAATTGACTCAAAGTTGACCTGATTGATTATACTATAACCTTAGCATAATGATGTAGAGTAATTGACTCAAAGTTGACCTGATTGATTATACTATAACCTTAAGTCAATTTTAGAAGAGACAGAGTGGTATATCTGTGAGAATGAAATGAAGAAACAGGGCAACCGTTGTTTTAGTATGTCTGTTATTTACCTGTTGGTTGGCTATTAACATATCCAGTTGAGTTTGAATGCCAGACTGTTTGGTTAAACGATTCATCTCAGAGCTGTACAAAATGGATTAACAGCAAATTAAAGAAATATATTCCATACGCTATAAGCTGTTAACTAAAATACTTCCATAATCATACACATAGATAAATCTTAAAAGGAGTAGATATGTATGTATGTATGTATGTGTGTGTGTACATACATCATAATTTTTTTTAATACCGGACATAATGACATGAAATTGGCCACAAATATTCTTTGTGTTACTGCAGTGAACACTGTCAATGTTTTATACTTTTGAAGGTAATTTCGGTCGAAAATGTGAATTTAAAAAAAGGATTTCTCTCATGTTGAAATTGTTGCTAACACCGTATATAATTTGTATTCACAAAATGACAACAAAGGATGGCATTGAGATTATTTTTATGATGTCATCCAACTTTGCGCATGAGCTTTGTGCATGAAGGGAAAAAATGTCATTAATGTTTAAATTGCCTACAAGTTGTACACGAGTTATATTAACTTTGTAGTGGGCAATGTTTAAATTGCCGGGATCAACTTTATATATAAATGAAACTCTACGAATGAACTTTGTGAATGAAAGGAAAAAGTTGAATTCACGTTTTAAATACAGGAAAATACTTTATCACCACTTAAGACTATTGTGCTCATTCTTACTGCATGGGTAGTTTATACAGTAACTGAAAATTAATTTTAGCCGGTTCAGAGAACCGCAAAATATAAGCTAGTTTAGATGTTAATTGATGAAATAAACATGTTCATTACTTAAGTTCATTTATTGTCATATCCAGTTGTTTTTTTTTCCTGTCCAGGTCAGCAATCTCTACTTTTACATCATCCACATTCAACGAAGCTTCTATTTCACGCAGCTGATTATCCTAGAAAAATTAAATCAACATGTAATTTATCAACATTCAAAGAAGCTTCTATTTCATGCAGCTGATTCTCCTAGAAAAATTAAATCAACATGTAATTTATCAACATTTAAAGAAGCTTCTATTTCATGCAGCTGATTCTCCTAGAAAAATTAAATCAACATGTAATCAGATGGGTAGTAATGAATTGTCCATTATATCCTAATCATCAAATATTATGCTTTTCATATGCTAAAGTGTGTTCTTTAATGCTCACACTACTGATAGTATAGGATTAGAATATTTTTTTGTATTGCTGTAGAATAAAATTGTACAGGTAAATACATATTCTTACTGCACGATTCAGATCTGAAGTTAAACTTGGCAAGCGATCAGCAGAAGAAGCCATTTTTGAAAGTTTCCTATTGATATCTTTTATTTCAGCATCATTTTTGGCCTGAAAAGGGAAATTGAATCAACACTGAAACAAATAATAATGCAAAAACATAAGTACTTCAAATAAAGTCATATTGTTTACTCTGACAAGTACAAAATGTACTCTACTATTCAAAATGTACATTATAGAATGAGTCTTTTAGTCTCTGGATAGATTTCCTGATGCTTTATTGTCAATATTAAAGAGAATAATTTATATATACATACAATTTAAACATACCTTTTTTTTTTGTCTTTTTTTTTAGAATTCTAAACCATTTAATAAAAAAAAGGCATACAATGTTAAAATCTTCCAACTTAGTTATATATATATTTTAAGTTTGTATTTTGTAGATATATAAACATACTCTAATAAATATTACAAGAGAAATAGATCAGTGAATTACAAAACATTACATTTGAATAAACAGTACAAGTCACTAGCTTACCATAGTCTCTTTATGTATTTTCTCTCCATGCTCCAGTTTTGTTTTGTTCTCTTTCAATGAATCTATTTTCTCCTGAATACGTTTTTCTCTTTCTTCAAACTCAGCCTAAGTATAGATATATATATATCTTTAAACATGTATTTTTGCTGAATCTATATTCCAAGCACTCACATATTCTAATATCTTACATAGAAATGAACAAAAAAAAAGTTAAGTATTAAGAATGCAATTTTTTTTTCTCTTAAATCTAACCTTTTTTCTTTTTCCCTCTTCCATCATGGCCGACAGCTTCTCCTTGACCAGTTCAAAAAACTTCTGATATTGTTCATCACTGATTTCCTCCCTTTCATTAAACCCTAGTTGGTGACAACAGTAACAAAAACAAATACAAAAGTAAATTGTAGGTGATGTCAACCAATCAAACTAAAACTTAGTGTGCAAAAAGTGACAATGATTAAAATTACCTTCAAACTCATAAGACTTTGCCACTTCACAAATCTTCGCATCCCTTTTTTTAATATTGTCTTTATGTATCTGCAGACCAAAGTGACCAAGAATCAATTTAATTTTGTTTCATTTATGAGTAAGCCTATGGGGTGGGATAAAAACCTTTTTTTCTAGCTCTCTTTGCGTTTGCAACACTCTTGCATACTATTAAAGACAATAGACACACCAAACTGTCTTTTTATGTTATTAAGTTTAAATTAAATTTACAGGCTAGATTAAAAAAAAAAAACTCAAAGGTCTTACATAAAGATTTTCATGTAAAATAGAGGCCTACGTATTCTATATTCCTAGAGTAGTGATGTTTTTCAACTTTTTCAACTTTGTAAAAACAGTGTCATAAGTTGCACCCCTCCTTTTTGTCAAAATTTATGGTTTAAAAAAGTGTGACTTATACCCGAATATATACCGTATTTAAAATTTTTATGTTTGCTTTTTCATATACAGTATTAGCTTTATGCCCATTCCTTGCTGTCTTTTTAAAAAAATGAGTCAACAGGTTACAATTTAATTTTTTAAAAAGCTAACTTGTGGCTTCAATAATACTAAATGCTGTATCTTCTATATTTCTCAGATGAAACATTTCCTGTTCTATAGTCTTCCAAACCTTTCTAGATACTTTAAATCATTGTGTCTTTGGGTGTTAGGAGCAAAAAGAAAAAAAAAACATTGTCAAGATGTAGTATTCTAACCTCTTCTTCTTTCTCCAGTTTTCCTTTCTCCATCAGGACACTGTTCTTGTTTTTAGCCAATTTGTCAATGCCTGTTGTCAATTGGTTTTGCAACCTTTCTTGCTGTGGAATAACACAGTTTTTTTCAGTAAAGAAGCAATTTGATAAATTTAAAAAAGGAATTAATTGCTTTAACGAAAAAAAAATATTTGTAATAATAAACAAACCTCAGAAAGTTCAACTTTTTTTTCTTGGACCTTTGCAGAAAAATTTTTCAATTCTCTTTCAAGTTCTGAAGTTGAGCCTGGAATAAATATTAAACAATTTTTTTTGTAAATTTACACTTTTCTTAAAAAAATTTTTTCATAATTATATTAAACTAGATATCTAATCTATTGTTAGTTTTTTTTTTGCAAATTTTCTTTCAACATAGAAAGCACAAATATTTAAAGATATTTACTTTCTATTGTGAAAAGCATACACAAAGCAATGAAATGGTCAAAAATAGTCCTACAGTCCTATTGTTTTTTAAATATTATATATGATATGAGAAAAAAAAAACACAGCTCAACCTGTAAAGTTTTCTTTTATCTGTTTTTCTAAATCTTTCATTGTTTTTTCAATCTGCTCCTTTTCACTCACATGTTTTTCTGATGGCAGATAAAGATATTATCATAAGTTAAATAGTTAAATATATAAAGATATTATCATAAGTTAGGGCAAAATGCATAAAAACTTAACAATGGAGCTTTTTTAAAAACATTGATGATTTTTTTATAGCAAGCATAATAAATATATTAAATCTTCTGATTACGAAAAAAAAAAAATTATGTAAATGTTAAAAGTATCCCTTTGGACTAAATTAATCCATAAGGCTGGTGAAGCAGCATTCACCAGTTTCTGAGTCCACAGCATACTAAGGGATTTGTGTGACCAGCACAATGCCCAGCCACCTTTACTTTACCCCAACTAAAGTCAAGTACCCATCAGAGTTGGGTAGACTCAGGGACACCCTTCAGATATAGGAACAAATCCTAGCCTTGCCCAGGATTCAAAGACAGGACCTTCAGTAAGCTAGCTGAACACAATGACACTCGGCCACCATACATAAATAATACGACCTTCTAATAGTTTCCGGGAACTTTGATTATATGCATTATATTAACATACGTTTTGCTGTTTGTAGTTTGTATATTTCATTCTGATTAGTGTTGATCTTCAACAGTTCCACTTTTATTGGTTCCAACTCCTTATTGATTTTCTCAACACTGTCTATTGAAGCAGCAAGTTTGGTCTCAAGTTCTTCTAAAGTATCCTTCAGCTGAAAAATAACACAAACTATTACAATACATACTTGTACAATACATACTGTTACAATACATACTATTATAATACATACTATTACAATAAATACCATTACAAATATTTAGGGGAAAAAAAATGTAAATATAAATTATTTTTTTTTAAATAAATGTATTTAGGCAACAAGTATATGGTAAGGATTAAGAAAGTGTTGAGGGTTTGATCAATTTCAATATGACTGACCAAAGGATAATTAATTAATGAAGCTCCCCAACAAATTAATTTAAAACAATAAAGTGTATAAACAATCACTCAGGATGGTCAAAAAATAGCTCTACAAACAAAAGAACAGTAAAATTAACTTAATGGGAAAACATTTTGTTAAAATATAATAATTAATAATAAATACAGCGATTCAACAGTCGGATGGAAAAAATTTATCTGTCTAAGGTCTGTAGTTGTCTGCTAACAATGTCACTATTCTCTCCCCCCCCATCCTCCTTTTTTTTTCTCTATCGCTCGTCCTCATATTTTATTTTGGTCGAAAGATTATTATTAGCCTATAGACCTTTTCATTTTATTAATTATTCCAAAAAAGAGGTCAATGTCTAGGCATGCGCAGTAGCTAGGGGGCAGAAGTTGTCAATAAAACCTTCTTCGCCTTTGTTATTTTACTGGGGGCCTAGTGGTTTTTGGGCGTAATTATATTAGCTTTTCATTTTACAAAAAAACTAATTCATAAAAACTTTATACCCAGAAGCTAGGGAGCGAACTGTACTTTTCTTTTACCTTTTGAACCAGTTTTTAACCCAAAAAACAATAATTATACATTCTAGTCCTAATGCGTCTATGGTTACCATCAACCATGTCACCATGTTAATACAGATTGGCGTCGAGCGATCAGTAAATTGTCTTTAAGCATACAAATAAAATTTAACAAAGTTATATATTTATAAAGCTTTGTTTGTGTTGAAGTATCAACGCGTAGGCTACATTGTATTAAGTTATTATTTGTAGCAATAGAAATCGTAACTTTTAATTATTTTAATTTTTTTTATCGTTCGATTTCGATGTCACAAAAGAACCTTGAAAAGCCAAAGTAAGCTCATCATAGTTTGATTCTGAAAAGGCCTAGGTCTATGTCCCATAGGCCTATGCTATTGTTTGACTTGTTCTGGGGTTTTATCGTTAAAATATTGTATGTAGAAGTAGTTAGGCGGGATTATAACATATTAGTAGGCCTAGACCTAGCTATAGGACTATAGCCGCCTATACCTATAGGCTATAGTAGGCCTATAGGGGCTTTAGGCTATATAGTATTATAGGCCCTAATAGGCTAAGCTAAAGTAGCCTAAAGGCCTATATAAATTATAAATATAGGCTTATGGCTTATAGGATAGGCCTATAAATTATAATAGCTATTATTTAATATAATATAGCATATCGAATCGGCTTATCACATATAGTTCATATAGTTTACTATAATAATAGGCCTAATAATTAGCCTGCCTATAGGCCTAGGCCTATTACTATTAGCCTATTAGTACTAGCCTATTATAGTAGCCTAAAGGTTATAAGCTCAAACAGTTTAAACTATTAAACAATTGAAAATATTTACTATTTACTATAGAAAAGTGTTGATTAACCGATTGGGATTGCATGAAATAATTAAGCGAATATGAAGGTATAAGGCTATGCTATATATTTGATATTTGCAAACTGGTGCGTGTTTTCTTCATGAATTTTTAGTTATAGGCCTGTTATTGAATAATATTTCATGCATAGGACTAATGAAAGGACAATAAGGACAATAAGTCACAATATGAATAGGCCTATAGGCCTATATCATCTATATCTATATCTAGTATTATCTAGGCTATAATATATCATATTCAATATGGAAAACATAGGCCTACGCCGACATACGGTCATAGGTCCGACTATACGACATAGGCCTATATATATATATATATATATTAGCCTCTTCCTACGAACAATATATATTTTTTTAAAGTTTAACATAATATTTGCTATGGCCTATGGCTATGGTTTTTATAGGCCTATTCGTGAAGATGCATCGGCTCTTATGCGTCTGTCTCTATCAAACATTCAACATGAAATATATCTAGAATTATATTTGCCTTTTTTATTAATCAAAACGAGCGATCTAGGTCTAGGGCTAAGTTAAGCAATAGCTTGAATAGCCTACAGTAATAAAAGCATTATAGGCCTAATTATTTTTTTTTCGATACAAAACTAGTTCTAAACGTAATTTTTTTTTTTACATTGATTCTCATTGAAGAAACTCAACAAAAAGTAATGACACAGTGATCACGATAGAATCGACCATAATATTAAGGTCCAAAGCATAGAGTCCAGGTCTAAAAAAAATTTTCTTTAAAAAATAAAGAAGCTCTAAACGTTATTTTTTTAACAATTCCCTTCCTAGGTTCTTAGTTTAAGATCTCCATGTGTTTTTATGGTTTAAAGTTCAAAAACAACTATAATAACATTAAAAAACCCCAACACCTTTAGTAAAATACTATACGGAAAAAAGGAACAAAAATCTTTGTGCCCCCAAAAGAAATATATGTCAGTGAGTCTCAAGGCCACGCCCCTTTTCCGGGGTCAAACTAAAAAGGTCTATACTGTGTAAACCTAGCCCAAATGCTATCCCTACATTTCGGTCTTACTGCCAACTAGTGACATTAAGACTAAGTATGTAACAGACAGCAAATACCTCATCAGACTTTATCTTGTGCTGTTTTAAATACTCCAATTCTTTTTTGCCCTCTTTCACCTCCTGGTCCTGTAGAGTAGAATATACAGAAGATAAAGTAAGTAAAGTATTCTTTGGAACAAACTGATCGTAGGTCCGCTGAAGAAGCATTCAGCAGTTTCTGTGGCTAGTATGACAGCATAATGCCCAGCCGCCTTTACTTGACCCCAACTAATGTCAGGTACCCATCAGAGCTTGGTAGACTCAGGGGCTTGCTGGACCCACCAGTCCAGGAAACAAATCCTAGCCTTCACCAGGATCTGAACCAAGAAACTTTCGTACGCTTTCCAAACCCGCTGCCGCTCGGCCACCGTGCCTCTTAGAAGGCATACTTCAATTTAATTTGATGCCTTCTTTTTCTTCCAAATAAAATTGAAACAAGAGTTTGTATTTATGATAAACAAATGAATATGGGATTTAAGCTCACCTTCTCTTGCTTTAGTTTTTTTATCACATCCAAGACTTTGGTGTACCTTGTTGACGCAAATATGGCATCGAACTTTTCTTTCACATTTTTGCCTTCACTTAGTGGCCTAGGATATAATGACAATGGAAATGAAACGGTTACATTTTTTCTAAGACTATGGGATAAAATAATACTCAGTCAATGTTGTAGAGTTCATAGTTCATCTATTGCTTCTCTTACCAGTTAGAATCTTCCTGGTGGCAGAATATAACATTCTCTAAAACTGCTTTTGAAACACCCAGAGCTGCAATCATCTGGAAGGAAAAAATACAAACTAAAAATTAGCTCTGTTTATGTACACAAATTAGTTTAACTAAGTATACTATTGGCGCTCAAAATTTATAGGTGTCATATAAATATAGTATACTACTGAGGAAAATAACTTAACACTAACAGTACACAACTGACCACTCTATGTATATTGGTGATGTAAACTTGGTAAACAACTGACCACTCTATTCTATATGTGTGATGTAAACATGGTACACAACTGACCACTCTATGTATATTGGTGATGTAAACTTGGTAAACAACTGACCACTCTATTCTATATGTGTGATGTAAACATGGTACACAACTGACCACTCTATGTATATTGGTGATGTAAACATGGTACACAACTGACCACTCTATTCTATATGTGTGATGTAAACATGGTACACAACTGACCACTCTATTCTATATGTGTGATGTAAACATGGTACACAACTGACCACTCTATTCTATATGTGTGATGTAAACATGGTACACAACTGACCACTCTATTCTATATGTGTGATGTAAACATGGTACACAACTGACCACTCTATTCTATATGTGTGATGTAAACATGGTACACAACTGACCACTCTATGTATATTGGTGATGTAAACTTGGTACACAACTGACCACTCTATTCTATATGTGTTATGTAAACATGGTAAACAACTGACCACTCTATTCTATATGTGTGATGTAAACATGGTAAACAACAGTATAACTGACCACTCTATTCTATATGTGTGATGTAAACATGGTACACAACTGACCACTCTATGTATATTGGTGATGTAAACATGGTACACAACTGACCACTCTATTCTATATGTGTGATGTAAACATGGTAAACAACTGACCACTCTATTCTATATGTGTGATGTAAACATGGTACACAACTGACCACTCTATTCTATATGTGTGATGTAAACATGGTACACAACTGACCACTCTATTCTATATGTGTGATGTAAACATGGTACACAACTGACCACTCTATTCTATATGTGTGATGTAAACATGGTACACAACTGACCCCTCTATTCTATATGTGTGATGTAAACATGGTACACAACTGACCACTCTATTTATATGTGTGATATAAACATGGTACACAACTGACCACTCTATTCTATATGTGTGATGTAAACATGGTACACAACTGACCCCTCTATTCTATATGTGTGATGTAAACATGGTACACAACTGACCCCTCTATTCTATATGTGTGATGTAAACATGGTACACAACTGACCACTCTATTCTATATGTGTGATGTAAACATGGTACACAACTGACCCCTCTATTCTATATGTGTGATGTAAACATGGTACACAACTGACCCCTCTATTCTATATGTGTGATGTAAACATGGTACACAACTGACCACTCTATTCTATATGTGTGATGTAAACATGGTACACAACTGACCACTCTATTCTATATGTGTGATGTAAACATGGTACACAACTGACCCCTCTATTCTATATGTGTGATGTAAACATGGTACACAACTGACCACTCTATTCTATATGTGTGATGTAAACATGGTACACAACTGACCACTCTATTCTATATGTGTGATGTAAACATGGTACACAACTGACCACTCTATTCTATATGTGTGATGTAAACATGGTACACAACTGACCCCTCTATTCTATATGTGTGATGTAAACATGGTACACAACTGACCACTCTATTCTATATGTGTGATGTAAACATGGTACACAACTGACCACTCTATTCTATATGTGTGATGTAAACATGGTACACAACTGACCACTCTATTCTATATGTGTGATGTAAACATGGTACACAACTGACCCCTCTATGTATATTGGTGATGTAAACATGGTACACAACTGACCACTCTATTCTATATGTGTGATGTAAACATGGTACACAACTGACCACTCTATGTATATTGGTGATGTAAACTTGGTAAACAACTCACCACTCTATTCTATATGTGTGATGTAAACATGGTAAACAACTGACCACTCTATTCTATATGTGTGATGTAAACATGGTACACAACTGACCACTCTATGTATATTGGTGATGTAAACTTGGTAAACAACTGACCACTCTATTCTATATGTGTGATGTAAACATGGTACACAACTGACCACTCTATGTATATTGGTGATGTAAACATGGTACACAACTGACCACTCTATTCTATATGTGTGATGTAAACATGGTACACAACTGACCACTCTATGTATATTGGTGATGTAAACTTGGTAAACAACTGACCACTCTATTCTATATGTGTGATGTAAACATGGTACACAACTGACCACTCTATTCTATATGTGTGATGTAAACATGGTACACAACTGACCACTCTATTCTATATGTGTGATGTAAACATGGTACACAACTGACCACTCTATTCTATATGTGTGATGTAAACATGGTACACAACTGACCACTCTATTCTATATGTGTGATGTAAACATGGTACACAACTGACCCCTCTATGTATATTGGTGATGTAAACATGGTACACAACTGACCACTCTATTCTATATGTGTGATGTAAACATGGTACACAACTGACCACTCTATTCTATATGTGTGATGTAAACATGGTACACAACTGACCACTCTATTCTATATGTGTGATGTAAACATGGTACACAACTGACCACTCTATTCTATATGTGTGATGTAAACATGGTACACAACTGACCCCTCTATTCTATATGTGTGATGTAAACATGGTACACAACTGACCACTCTATTCTATATGTGTGATGTAAACATGGTACACAACTGACCCCTCTATGTATATTGGTGATGTAAACATGGTACACAACTGACCACTCTATTCTATATGTGTGATGTAAACATGGTACACAACTGACCACTCTATTCTATATGTGTGATGTAAACATGGTACACAACTGACCCCTCTATGTATATTGGTGATGTAAACATGGTACACAACTGACCACTCTATTCTATATGTGTGATGTAAACATGGTACACAACTGACCACTCTATTCTATATGTGTGATGTAAACATGGTACACAACTGACCCCTCTATTCTATATGTGTGATGTAAACATGGTACACAACTGACCACTCTATTCTATATGTGTGATGTAAACATGGTACACAACTGACCACTCTATGTATATTGGTGATGTAAACATGGTACACAACTGACCACTCTATTCTATATGTGTGATGTAAACATGGTACACAACTGACCACTCTATTCTATATGTGTGATGTAAACATGGTACACAACTGACCACTCTATTCTATATGTGTGATGTAAACATGGTACACAACTGACCCCTCTATTCTATATGTGTGATGTAAACATGGTACACAACTGACCACTCTATTCTATATGTGTGATGTAAACATGGTACACAACTGACCACTCTATTTATATGTGTGATGTAAACATGGTACACAACTGACCACTCTATTCTATATGTGTGATGTAAACATGGTACACAACTGACCACTCTATTCTATATGTGTGATGTAAACATGGTACACAACTGACCACTCTATTCTATATGTGTGATGTAAACATGGTACACAACTGACCACTCTATTTATATGTGTGATGTAAACATGGTACACAACTGACCACTCTATTCTATATGTGTGATGTAAACATGGTACACAACTGACCCCTCTATTCTATATGTGTGATGTAAACTTGGTAAACAACTGACCACTCTATTCTATATGTGTGATGTAAACATGGTACACAACTGACCCCTCTATTCTATATGTGTGATGTAAACATGGTACACAACTGACCACTCTATTCTATATGTGTGATGTAAACATGGTACACAACTGACCACTCTATGTATATTGGTGATGTAAACATGGTAAACAACTGACCCCTCTATTCTATATGTGTGATGTAAACATGGTACACAACTGACCACTCTATTCTATATGTGTGATGTAAACATGGTACACAACTGAACCCTCTATTCTATATGTGTGATGTAAACTTGGTAAACAACTGACCACTCTATTCTATATGTGTGATGTAAACATGGTACACAACTGACCCCTCTATTCTATATGTGTGATGTAAACATGGTACACAACTGACCACTCTATTCTATATGTGTGATGTAAACATGGTACACAACTGACCACTCTATTCTATATGTGTGATGTAAACATGGTAAACAACTGACCACTCTATTCTATATGTGTGATGTAAACATGGTACACAACTGACCACTCTATTCTATATGTGTGATGTAAACATGGTACACAACTGACCCCTCTATTCTATATGTGTGATGTAAACATGGTACACAACTGACCACTCTATTCTATATGTGTGATGTAAACATGGTACACAACTGACCACTCTATTCTATATGTGTGATGTAAACATGGTACACAACTGACCACTCTATTCTATATGTGTGATGTAAACATGGTACACAACTGACCACTCTATTCTATATGTGTGATGTAAACATGGTAAACAACTGACCACTCTATTCTATATGTGTGATGTAAACATGGTAAACAACTGACCACTCTATTCTATATGTGTGATGTAAACATGGTACACAACTGACCCCTCTATTCTATATGTGTGATGTAAACTTGGTACACAACTGACCCCTCTATGTATATTGGTGATGTAAACATGGTAAACAACTGACCACTCTATTCTATATGTGTGATGTAAACATGGTAAACAACTGACCACTCTATTCTATATGTGTGATGTAAACATGGTACACAACTGACCACTCTATTCTATATGTGTGATGTAAACATGGTACACAACTGACCCCTCTATTCTATATGTGTGATGTAAACATGGTACACAACTGACCACTCTATTCTATATGTGTGATGTAAACATGGTAAACAACTGACCACTCTATTCTATATGTGTGATGTAAACATGGTACACAACTGACCCCTCTATTCTATATGTGTGATGTAAACATGGTACACAACTGACCACTCTATTCTATATGTGTGATGTAAACATGGTACACAACTGACCACTCTATTCTATATGTGTGATGTAAACATGGTACACAACTGACCCCTCTATGTATATTGGTGATGTAAACATGGTACACAACTGACCACTCTATTCTATATGTGTGATGTAAACATGGTACACAACTGACCACTCTATTCTATATGTGTGATGTAAACATGGTACACAACTGACCACTCTATTCTATATGTGTGATGTAAACATGGTACACAACTGACCACTCTATTCTATATGTGTGATGTAAACATGGTACACAACTGACCCCTCTATGTATATTGGTGATGTAAACATGGTACACAACTGACCACTCTATTCTATATGTGTGATGTAAACTTGGTAAACAACTGACCACTCTATTCTATATGTGTGATGTAAACTTGGTAAACAACTGACCACTCTATTCTATATGTGTGATGTAAACATGGTACACAACTGACCCCTCTATTCTATATGTGTGATGTAAACATGGTACACAACTGACCACTCTATTCTATATGTGTGATGTAAACATGGTACACAACTGACCACTCTATTCTATATGTGTGATGTAAACATGGTACACAACTGACCACTCTATTTATATGTGTGATGTACGAATGGTACACAAATGACCCCTCTATTGTACAAGTGTGATGTAAACATGGTATACAATCAACACCCCTAAAAAAATTGGATTACAATTCACTTACTTCTGTATTCAAGTCAGCACACCGTGATGTAATGGAATTTCTTTCACCGTCAGGTGAATATCTTGTCAAAACACCATCAAGAGTTTTCATTTCTAATTTTTTCCCCTGGAATTTGATAAGAAAAACTTTGTTTGTATGGTGTAAGAAAATAAATGAATTAAAGAGGACTATACAATTTTGAAATTATTCTTTTTTAAAGTCTAATTCTGAAAATGAAGTCTTTACTTATATACCATCTGGGCATAGCTGTACAAACCACTTGCCAAAGGTATAAAGTTTTATACTTAACACCACTAGAGAAATCCTTAAACGCATAAACACTTCATGAACCACAAGTTCAAAGGTGAAATATAAAATATATCTACATCATTAATGCTAACTAAAAATCCACCACAATAATCAAACAAAATACTCAGAAAGACATAGAGATAAAAAAAACTTTTTTTTTAGCCAATGGCATTAGGGCATAGAAGTATTTGAAATCCTAGCCGAACGTTTATCAAACTGCAAGACTAGACTCCAACTACTGATAAGCAATGGAAACACAAAGTCTGTATAAAGGATCATTTGTAAAATATACAAATAAAAAATTCAAACACTAAAATAAAACAAAGAAAGTGACGATAAGCTATTATTTACTTGTGCATCTTTCAGCTTTGCTGTCATGATTCGCTGGACAAGACATTTAGACCCAGCAACATCTCGGATCAACAATCTGATCTGACCTTTGATCTCTCTTTCTTTACACAGCTATAATCAAATTGTTAATATCAAATAAAAAAATGTCAGTCAATCTAACTATCAAAGTTAAAACTAAGTTTCAGTCAATAATTGGCTTTCTAGAATAAAGTAATGATACCATATTCTAGTTTTCAGAAAGGTGTCGTTACTAAATATTATTAAACTGCACTAACCTTAGGGTCATGTACAAAAGCAGCTCCTTTACTCCCAGGTGGCATGTCTCCACAAGTTGCATATTTCAGACATTCAATTATGGTCTGTGGTGGAATAGGATAGATACTAAACTACATTTTATTTTCTTTACATTACAGTATACCTATTAATACTACAAGGATGTCAGAGCAAATAAAACAATATTTCCAAACTAAAAATTTCTTGTAAGCACTGGGTGCTAAAATGTTTATCAACAGGTAAACTAAAGATTTTTCAATATATTTTGTAACCACTGTTAATTGCACATCTTATCTTCTTATCTTATATATTACAGATGCTATTTCTATAAAGAAGATTGTGTCCTATGCTCATTTGTAGTCTGAGTCTAATCTTGCATTTTTATTCATGTTGTAAATGAAGTAAGGTTACTGGTTTTCTTGGTTTGTTCAAGCAAACCAATCCCTGCCCGGATGTCACTCGGTAAGAAAAAGTACTTATATTATGCATTTGTTCTTGCGTAGGGGATAAGAAAAGTGTTTTTGTCTTTATGTTTATCTGAGCATTGTTACACATTGTGACTGTTTTGTATTTCTAAATTTATATTTAAAAAATCAAAGTTGTAATATTACACAATCATTAATTTGTTACTCAGAAATAAAACACTGTGATTTTTATGTGACATGAGGATGTCTGAGGGCAGGGCACTCAGAGAGTCATTCCAAAAATTATGAGGTCAAATCCAGGTTAAGAGTTTCCCCAGAGTCTAATGTGTCCATGCCATGTGTTGGGGAAAATCAGAAGTGGCTAGGTATTGCACTCACTGCACAATCCCCTTCTATGAGGTTGACATGGAAACTGGTGAATGCTGAATTACTAGCCTTGGGGACAACATGGTTGAAAGGAATGCAAAACTTATTTATCTAATACAAGAGTTTTCAAAGATATAGAAATTATGGGTCGCAAACAGGACTCAAACTAAATTGGTTGCTTTAAAATTACCAGGACTGGATTTATGAAAAACTTAATTTTAAAAGTAGTTATCTTTATTGCCAAGTGGCATGAAAGTATATGAGCTAATGAGGATAACCAACAACTTAAATATCATATAAAACTTTTATCGTAATGCAAGACTCAACTCAAAAACATTATCTTCTTCTTCGTTCTGAATTGCAATTTGGAGCAGTAAGACAATAACAATAGATCCAACACTTGTGATAAACTGCACAGTGGCTGTGAGTTGCTCCAGTTCACCATATAGATTTGTCATTTAGTGAACTCTTTTAGGGCCATATGTTTGATCGGTTAGCAGCACAATAATCTTACCTTTAAAATATGTAAATATAAATAATAAAGATATTTCAGTGAAATTATTGAGATAATATAATACAAGAGTATCAATCTTACTGTTTTCCCCGTGCCATTGGGTCCTAAAATTAGAGTTAAAGGGCTGAAGAAATTAAGACTTTGGTAGTCTGCTTCGTCTGGACCAAAACTCCTAATTCCTTGGATTCCCATTTTTTCTACCGTAGACATTTTTATTTTCTATGCTGTGGATACAAAATAAATTAAATTGTCAAAAATATGGTGGGCATATGTAATATCAGCATTTCGGTAGTTAGTTTAAACGCTAGCTAAATACAATTCTACTGTTTTCCTTATTAATAAAAGAGTCTCTTCCTAATGACACTTGTCGACCAGGGATATGTCTTATAACTATAAACTTGTTAAGTATCCAACCTAACATTGAGGTTTAAGGCTTTGTGTAGGCTCTATGTTTATTAGTTTTTTCTTCTAGAAACTCTAGTATAAAAGAACATGAGCGTATATAATTGTGATCTACTCTCCCTAATAAATCTAATAGGCCTATATAAATAATAATATTAACTTAAATTTTATCTAGGTTTTCTTTGAAATTGCAGAATTTAGACAATCTCAGAATTTGGGTAAGAAACAGGCTCACTGACTCTCCTTCCCTTTGCCTTCTCCTATCAAATTTAAAGAGAAGAAGGTGATAAGTAATCTTGCAAAAATTACCATATATATGACTTAGAAGATGGAAGGTGCAGAGACATTGGAGACCTCAATAAACTGTAGGTTTTAGGTCCTATTGATGATAAGTCTGTTTCGGGGGAGAAACATCAGGTGCAATAAAATAAGCATCTAAGCTTTCTTTATAATTAGAAAAGAGTTATAATTTTATCATCAAAATCCTTAAATGTAGACATACACTTAGTCATCAATTCTTCATAAACCTTGTAATCCCCGTAGCCAGTGTATTGTCTGAATTGTTACGTTAATTAATGTAGTTATGAAGAAGCAATACAATAATTTGAATGTTAGGCCATTAGGCCTATTTTAATAATATTTTTAACAGACGTGTCAAGTCTATCATGCATTCATCTTGTGTGCATACTCTTGCACTCCAATTTCTCTTCTACATGCTACATATATATAGCCTACAATAGCCATAGTACTAAAATGTAGCATTTTAGCTTTATGTTCTTCAGTATGTCGCTGCCTAACTCAAAACTTTTAACTCAATTAAATTACCTATTGATCCTACTTTTCTACAATTAGTGAATTAGTCCTATTAATTATTGATAGTAGGCCTACTACTACTAGCGGCATAGGGCCGCCTAATGAGCCCTAATGCCTTATGACCTGCCACATAATTAGCTACAAAAAATAAAAAGAATTCAAAATTTTAAATAAGAAATAAAGTCTAAGGCTGGACCAGCGGTTAGTTCACCGGACTGTCAACCAAAAACCAACAGACACTGAGACAGGTCGCGGGTTCTATCCCTGCCACCGACAGATCCCTGTCGCCCTGCAGGAGTTTTGGGCCTAGTAGACGTAATAATAATAATCTTCGGTAATCTTCTATCTAGAAGGAACGTCTGTAAACTTTTTAGACTACTAATAACTAAGATTAAGACTGTGTTTGTGTACTTGTTGAAATCTTAACCTTAGGCAGGTAGTAACTTAAACTTAAAATTAAAGATACCGTGTGGCCGTGTCGTCTGAACTCTGAAATAAACTTAAACTAAACTAAGAAACTAAGTTTTAACCTAATAATTAAAAAAAATGATTAAACTTAACTAAGTATAAATGGTTTCAAATATTTTTAATATTGAAAAGAACAAAACTAACAGCATTAAATAAAAGTATAGATAATAGATCTAGCTGGCTGAAATTGAAACTACCGTTCTATACTTCTATAGTACTATCTGATACTGATATCATCTGATATGCTTTTTTTCTTTGAATTACGATTCATTAGATTTATGGCCCTTGTAGTTGCATTCTGATTTATATTATATAGGTCAGAGACTACTGACCTATATCTATTCTATTATGAGACTAATAATTAATTATGTGCTGTCGCCGCCTTTTTTTTCATCTTTCCATAATAGAAAAAAAAGTCGAGAATAAAATAAGATTAAACTGCCATGTAGTGCGTGACATGTATATATCTAGATTGGAATAAAAAAAATTAGAGGAGAAGTTTTTGTAAATTATATAGATCTATTATAGGCCTATAGGTCTACAATTACCCAGCGGGCACATCACGTCGATCGTATCGACAAGTAAAAAAACGTGATTTTCACGTGTTTCCTAGGTTTTCACGTTTTTTGCCCCGTCGATACGACGTGGTGTGCCCGCTGGGAAATTAACGGCAATTAGTGCGTATCCGACCATAGCCATAGTGTCCATAGGCCTATCCATTAATCATAGCGGCCTACAATGCCACCGAAACAAACAGAACAGAAACACTTTTCTTAAGCTTATTCCTAATGATTGACGGCCTAATGCTAGAACAAATGCATATAGATCTAAGTACTCTTTCTTACCGAGTGGCATTCGGGCATAGAATGTGAATTGGTTACCTGGACAAATCATGGCAGGAAAACCAGTAACTTTACATCCTTTAAAACATTAATAAAAATGCAAGACTAGTCTTGGACCACGGATGAGCGTATGACGCAATAATCTTCTTTATAGAAGGAGCGTCTACAGAGATTACAGCTACTAGCTGAACGGCATATATCCAGAATCCCAATGCGGTTTTAGGGCTGAGCGATCTACAAGGACATGATCTTCTCTCTCAAGCAACTGCAAGAAAATAGCAGAGAGCAGAGGCAGCCATTATACATAGCCTTTATTGACCTCACCAAGGCTTTCGACCTGGTTAGCAGAAGTGGCCTTTTTGCTGTCCTAGAAAAGATTGGTTGCCCCCCAAAAACTGCCTATCACCTCCTTCCACGACAATATGCAAGAAACGGTGCAATATGACGGCTCTGCGTCCCACTCATTTCCCATTAAAAGTGGTGTAAAGCAGGGCTGCGTACTTGCTCCAACATTGTTAGGAATATTTGCGGCTGCCTTTATACTGTCACGCCTCGACTACTGCAATGCTCTGCTTATCGGGCTACCTGAAGATAAGGTATCCAAATTGCAGCGAATACAAAACAGTGCCGCTCGTCTAGTCATGCGTAAGTCAAGGCGAGATTCTGTAACAGTTCTCCTGCGTCAGCTCCATTGGCTCCCCGTGAAAGCCAGAATCGAGTATAAAGTGGCGCTATTTTGCCATCAGTGCATTTTTAAAAACGAGCTTCCGTCCTATCTCAAGGATCTAATAACACCATATGTCTCTCAAAGAACACTTCGTTCTGCCAACTCATCGCTTCTGGAAGAGCCCCGTTTCTCTCTGATGACCGTTGGCCTTAGAGCCTTCTCAGTATCCGGTCCAAAGGTGTGGAATCTTCTTCCCATTCAACTCAAGCAAACAAGCTCCATTGATTCCTTCAAGAAGAACTTTATAAAAACTCATTATTTCAATATTTAACTCAGTTAACATGCTTTAGAGCTGTCTTACTTATATGTTAGATCGGTTATTTTGTTTTAGTAGTTGGATTTGTTCTATGTTTGTAATGTTTTGAATCATCATTTAGTTGATTTCCTTATCTTTTGGCCTATAGATTGTATCTATGTCCTTTAATTGTTATGTTAAATGCGCTCTGAGCTTACAGTATGTTTGTTGGCAGCGCTATACAAATGTCATCATTATTATTATTATTTTTCTCCCTTGTGCTGTCCAGCGCCTTCGAGATCTCTGAGGACGGTGTTAAACGCACAAGATCTGACGGCAAACTATTTAACCTGGCACGTCTCAGGGCCAAAACCAAAGCATGCCATGTTCTAATACAAGTACAAGAACTTCTCTTTGCTGATGACGCTGCTCTCATATCCCACACAGTCAGGTCTTCAGAATTTGGTTAGCTCTCTGGCTCGTGCTTGTCAAGAGTTTGGACTTACCATTAGCCTCAACAAGACAGAAGTAATGGGTCAAGATGTAACGAATGTCCCCACCATCAACATTGGAAGCCACAACCTGCAAATGGTAAAAGAGTTCACCTACCTTGGATCCACTATATTCAGCACCATGTCCCTTGAAAATGATTAAGTAAACGGATAGGGAAAGCTTCTGCTGCCATGTCCAAGCTACCAAAGAGAGTGTGGGAAAATAAATGGCAAGTTGTCACTGGCTACTAAACTGTCCGTACACAGAGCTTGTATTTTAAGCACCTTGCTATACGACAGTGAGAGCTGGACAACATATATGTTATAGCCACACCGCTAGGGATGGGATCGTTTATTTAAAATGGTCATTTAGTCGGATCGACTATGAATGGAAAGAGTTTCTTGAAGAGAAATTGAGGTAATACCTCACCCAGTTACTAGTTTTTGTAAATATCTTTCTCATACAAACCATCTGACAGAAGCAAGCTTTTAAATGTCACTCTGTATAGCAATACATGGTAAGCCCCTCTCTGATGGGGATTTTCTGAAAACGGCCATGTTGGCTGATACTGATAGTAATTCTCTTTTAAGTGATTTTCCAAACAAAGATATTTTTTTTTTGCAACGCATCTCTGAGATACCACTTAGCAGAAATACTGTTAAAGATCGAGTCTTGCGTATGGAAAGTTATGTTAGTTAGCAGATCACTACTGACTTACCAAAGTCTGCCTGCTACTCCATGTGCTTGGGTGAAAGCACAGATGTAAATAATCATGCAAGGCTTGTGGACATTTTGCGTTACGCGGTTGGTGGCATTATGAGAAAAGAGCTGGTGAAATTGTTATCTTTGCCCGAAAGAACACAAGGGATAGATATCCACAATGCTGTTATTAGTGTTATTGAATCTTTTTTTGCACAAGATATAAAACCAGAAAAAGTTGTTTCAGTTACTAATGACGGGGCACCTTACATGGTGGGGGGCGCATCGGGGTTTCATACAGTTCTTTGAAACTTCTTTGTCAAAGACGCAAAACACACAGTAGTTCAGTTTCACTTTATTACTTTATTATACTCCAAGAAGCTTTTTGTGCCAGGTATAGCAGCAAGAAGATGCATATCCTCAAAGATGTCAAGAAAACGGTCAATTACATCATGGCCCGTACTCTTTACTGTCGACAGTTTCACGCACTTCTTGATGAGGTCAATGCGCAGTATAATACTTTACTCATGTACAATAATGGCAGATGGCTGAGCAGATGACGAGTATTGGAGAGATGTGTAGCATGCTTGGATGAAATTAGGCTCTTGGTTTATGATTCAAAAGGGGCAGGATTATCCACAGCTCTCTGATATGGTCTGGCATACCAACCTCATGTTTTTAACAGATTTTACAGCACATTTCAATGAACTGAATAAACAACAGCAAGATTCAGGAACAACAGCATAAATGATGTTTTGTGATATCAAAACATTTGAAAGAAAAATACAGGTTTTAAAAAGTGGGCAGCTAAATTATTTTCCACAAGTAAAAATGCATTTTTACAAAATTCTATAACATTTGCCGACAATCCTACAATCCATCAGGAAAATTGCAAGAAATTTTCTAGCTTTGTAGCACCTGCAAAGAAGAAATACGTTAAAAAATTTAGATGGAGACACCCCTCGGTTTTCTTAATTCCCGGATAAAGCCAAATTCGAAGAACTTGATCTTTCCTGCTTATTGTGGTTAGATTTAGGAAATCTGAAAATGGCGCTATTGGAATTTCAAGAACGCTCTATCTGGAAAAATAAATTATATTATCTGCGTGAAACACTTGAGAAGAGTGTGAAAGGATGGCAAAGGACAGCACAATTGGTAGATTTGATGATGAAATTCTTAAAGTTTGGAATTCTCTGTCAAATAATTTTAAGTCGATGAAGGCACATGGGATTGCACTTCTTACTTTGTTTGGGTCATCTTATGCTTGTGAGCAGCTGTTTTCAACTTTAAATTATATCAAATCTGATACCAGAAACAGACTGACAGATGACATGAGTAGATCTACTGCATGCGTTGCTCTTAAAGTTACGGAGTATAAGCCAAGGCTTGACAAATTATCAGCATGCACACAACAGCGATTGTGATACCGGTATATTATTTTTTTCATTCACTACAGTTGATGCTTTTTTTATTATTCAAGGATCTGTTAATTTATTCGTTTTGGACAAAAGTTGTTAATTAATTCGGACAACTGTATGAGCTGTTTTTTTTTTTCTAAAGTAAAACCTCAGTATTTTGTTTTAATTGTTGTGTTGGCACGCTAAAAGAAATAAGTTGGTATTGTATTGCACTTTGGGCACCCGGCCTCAAAAAGGTTCGCCATCACTGATCTAGGAATACATTATATAATGTTTTGTATGTAGAGCATAGGTACATCATGCATGCTCTGAATAAGCCTTCCAAAGTGGGTCACTGAATAATTATAGGCCTACGTGTGAATTAATTATTAAATACAAATAAGATATATATATAGAGAGACTTTAACTTACAAATGTCAACCTTACAAACAATATTTTTTATTCATTTCTTTTGGTACTTATTTAAGTTATTAGGGCCTACCCTCCCTAGTGGGACGAATTGAACGCTGGTGAGGGCAATTCGTACCACCTTGTCTTTTTTTTAATTTTATTAATTGTGCTCTTTGTTTTCATAATAAAACGTTCAGATCATGTATTTTCATTCTTTTTTCACCAATAATTGTTTTAACGTAAAAATAACCCTTTTTCTACTGTTAGTTTTATTATTGTTAATTTTTTCCCTTAGGGGGTACGAATTACCCACCTCTCCCTAAGTATACGATAAGATAAAATGAGAACGGTAATGTTATCATTGTTAGTAAAATGTTACGGGCGATATTCGAAACTCCAGAAGGGACAAAACTCTTTTTGGTCTTTTAGCCTAGACTACCTTTTTTAAACATCTCTACAAAAAATAGATCTACTATGGTAGGCCTACCTCGGGTTACGAACTTAATTCGTTCCTGAACCGTTTGTAACCATAGACAAACCGTTTCAAGATGAAAGAATCCGTCTTTTATTTAGTATATAATATTAACACCCTTTCGTTTACCCGACAAAACGCAAATAAGACGTGCGCACTTCACGTAGCCTACTATTTATAAAATAGCCTACAGAGAAAGAAAACAACCAATTAAAAGTTGCTTTTTTTAAAAAATCCAAATTAAGAGAACATTTTCTACTTTCTCTTAAACGTGATCTTTGCTTGTGCTGATTAGTTAAGTAGGCCTACGCCTTCAGCCACAGCGACTGGTTTGAGTAAATCTTTGCCACTGCACTTTTTGTTATTCCGTATATAAACCTGACTAAAGCGCGATCACACACATTTAAAAGAAATATCTTTTAAAAGAAATATCCATATATTAATTTCAAATACGGTACTATAAATACTATAAACATTTTTCAAACTCTACCTTATTGACAAAAAAAAAAAACATAGTTTTTAGAATGATTTTTTCTACTTGTTGAAGTCATTATTTGTAATTTGTCACAGAGAAAAAAAGCTGAGACACAGAAGTGGAATGTTTTTATTATACAATTTGTGTACCAGTACAGTATTGCCTATATAAGGAACATGGTGGGCGAGTGGCAGTTTGATCGATTGGCATACCAGAAGGGCTTGGGTTTGAATCCAGGTAAAGACTAAGACTCGTTCCCAGTTCTGGAGGGTGTCATCAAGACTAACCAGCCCTGATGGGCACCTGACATTAGTTGGGGATAAGTAAAGTCAGCTGTACATTGAGTTGGCCACACAATCCCCTTATATGTAGTGGCCACACAATCCCCTTATATATAGTGGCCACAGAAACTAGTGAACACGGCAACAACAGCCTTATACTTAATGACCAAATTGGTTTACTTTTCTTATACCTAACAATACTAAAATATAAAAAATACAAATACAATAATGGTTATATAGTTTAAGCATGTGATAATATATTTGAACAAATAAAAGGAACATGTTTGTAGGGATAGATTAAAAATTATTGTTTACATTATTAGACATCAACATTTACTAGACTGATTTATTTTTATATTTAATAAAATAAGACAAAACACAAATAAGTTTAGACTCTACATCAGTACTGTATTCATTTAAAATTTAAGTGTTAATGACTCCATAATGATTTAAAGTCTTAGCATTATTAGGACTTTTAGGAGCATGTTAAAGATTTTCTTGAATGTTGTTTCAGACCTTGAAAGGTTTTAGAAGTAAAAGACAAAGTAACGTAGTCTATTTTGTCAGTTTCTCCGAGCTAAATATATATATCAAGGGAAGTGCCTTGCAATTTTTACTCAAATGAGATTTAAAAAAAGATTACAGTGACAATAAAGAACATTTTTTACAAAACAATTATTTCATTGCTGATCCATATATGCAAGGTTTAGCAAAAAATGCCAGCCATGTTTTTGCAGTGAAATGACAGTATTGCACATCTTTGAACTTTGAATTATCCAAGAAGGCCCCAGTTTCTCTGTTAATGTTTCCATGATGGTGGTGATGATGATGATGGTGATGGAAAATTAGTTGTATGATTCTCTGAAGCATATTCTGAATGAATCTTAAGCTGGATCCTTTTTGAGAAGCTACATGCTCCAAGAAAAAAAATCGTCCACCCTGAAATAAAGATTGTTAGCAATTTAACAAAACAGCTTGTCATATATTAACTGGAAAAAACATGGGAAATTTTAGACATACCGTATCTATAGAAACCAAACATTTCTACATTTTCTAATTCAAATATATATACGGTAAGTTAAAGCACTGATGTATTGAGAAAGAATTTACAATATTTGGCAGTGCCGCTGTAAAAACACACCATCTCCACAGCATCCAGCTGTACATTTTTTGAACCAGTAATAAATATTTATTTACACACCATTAACAGCCTAGTATATATGGTACATGTAATTAAATTGAAAAGTATTATTTATTTATAATAATATTTATATAACTATAATAGTAATTTAAGCCTACTGGATTTAAAAAGTTGGTTATAGGTTATAACATTAATACCAGTAATAAATATTTACTTACACACCATTAACAGCCTAGTATATACATTTAATTAAATTGAAAAGTAGGCCTATTATTTATATAATTATATTTATATAATTATATAATTATAATAGTAAGCCTACTGGATTTTTAAAAAGTTAACAATACAGAGTAGGCCTATAGGCCTATAGGTTATAAAAGTTATATTATAACATTACAGCAAGTTTTAAAATTCAGACATCAATTCATCAATAGAGTAAGCTTAACTGAATAAACAGTTTTAATTTGAAACACTGACACTGATGATTGATCAAATTGATGCTCAATGAATAGGAGATAATATGTAATTGGATAAGGCCGGATATGGCAGAAGGCCCAATCGGTATGGGCCATACCCATAGGAATATTATTGTGACTTTCAACCTCAGTCTAAGCTGAACATTTGTCATCTACCGATTATGAGCTATGGTTATTGACTGACCCAAAGCTTATTCAGTAAAAAAACACGACAAATAAATAGGCCTAGTCATTCTTAGAGATAATTCACTTGAAACAAAAGCTCTTTGTGGTATACCCTCTTTGTCTTTGTGCAAAGGAAATAGACAGTCATAAATGTTTAATGTCTTGTGTGTATTAGTATTAGTAAGCCTTTGTTGCCCTTATGTGAGTATGTGCCTATGCATATACCGTGATTATGTGCCTATGTGACCTCTGTGTATGTCTTACCGGTTTCAAAACACGCCAAATTTCTTCAAGAGCTTCATCAAGTTTTTCTATTGAGCACATAGTAAATGTACACACGACAGCATCAAAACTGTCACTTGGAACATCCGCCTTCATGTTTTCTGCAAAACCATTGATAAACTTTACAAACTTCACATTATTTTCTGATTTTTTTAAATTTTCCATTAGGTATTTTTCACTGTTAGGATCGGGATCAAGTCCTGTAACTTCACTTCCATAGGGAAAAAATTTGAAATTCAAGCCACTTCCAACACCGACCTCCAAAATTGTAAATGTGTTTCCTCTCGAACGGCTTTTAGAATCCTTCAATTGCTCAAATAGTAATGCCTTTTCTCTCCTACAGATCCAGTGTACATAACGGCAGAAACTGTAAAAAATAGACGCTTTAATTGTGGCTTTATTAAACCCACACAAACGAATTAGAATAAAGAAGATGGCAATTGATGGAAAAACAATATATAAAAGTCCATTATGAAGTTTAGCATCTGTTTCTGCCATTGTAGAGTGTGTCATATAAGTTCATTAAACTCAACTGCTCTTTCGATTGTGGCACACCTGGACTGTAACTGTAAGGTGGAAATAATAATAATTATAACTTATTAACTAACACTTGACGCTAAGCTAACTTCCGTTGCTAAAGAAAGAGACTATGCGATATATATATATTTTATAGGTCAGTGATTTAATCAAACAACAGACTGCTGCCAACTTTTATGACAGTCTAGTCTTGCATTTTGATTAGTGCTTTAATTAAAGACCAAGTGAAGAGCTTTTTATCAAAATTGAGTTAACATTTGATTTTGATAGTAAATAGTGTATTCAGTATCTGAATGTTGAAAAAAACATTTATACAAAATATCAAAGATACATTTTAAGTAATTAGTTCAATATTTGCACTTAAATGTGTGTGTTTTTCGGAAGATTACTCCAAATCTCGTAGCCATTTGAGATGTTTTTATTTCCGGCAATATAGGAAAGTGACGTAACATAAAGGATTCCGACTAGGAAAAATGAATATTGTCACGTGTTTTGAATCTATTGCCACATGTTTTGAATCTTTTCCCGGTTCTTATTTTTTACAAAATGGTTAAATATAGATTTATAGCGTCTATTTTTATTTATTTATTTCCCTTGTGATACGTCACTGCCGTATGAGGCTATTTCAAATCTCGTTCCTTTGAGAAAAACCTCTTCACTTGGTCTTTAAAGCTAACAAAAACACCACAAGTCGAAATAATATTAAAATAGGTATAATAATTGGAGGCGATACATTGCCACCCCACCCCAGCGAAACTACAGACTACAGAGATTCTATTCTATTATTTGTTACCAGCGTTGTGTGACAGTTGTGTCTGTATTAACAGTTAGTCAATGTTGTAATTCCGTGACGTCATTTATGGACGTCCCCAAACAAGACCATCGTAAATACGTGGTCTTGCCCCAAAGCTACAAGTGTCACACACTCTGATTCATAAAATATAGATCAGGGGGTCACACATGAATTATTTCTTAGAAATGAACTGACCTATATACACAGTAGAAAGAATCGTCAAGGGTCGAAGGTTGACACACAAGTTGACACAACTAGGCCTACTACACCACTATGCCACGCTACACTACTAGTCACACTACTGTGACACTACTATTCTAGGTGGTTGTATACAAAATAAAACCTACTTATATACTTATCCTTTGTGTATTAAATGCAATGGCAAAGACTGATGCGGAACTTCATTACAGGCTTTTATATATTGTTTTCCCAGCAGTAATCGCCTGCTTTATTATTATATTTTTTGTGTGTAGTTTTAAGAAAGCGAAATTTCAAGCATTTCTTTGCAATCGTACATGCAGTTATGTACACAACCGACTTTGTAAAAAAGAAAAGGCTTTGTTATTTGAACATTTGAAAGATTTTAAAAGTCATTCTAATCATAAGGGTAGAACAAGATTTACTATTTTGGAGATCGGTGTTGGAAGTGGCTTGAATTTCAATTTTTTTCCCTATGGAAGTGAAGTTACTTGCCTTGATCCCAATCCTTACAATGAAAAATATCTAATGGACAATTATCAAAAATCAGAAAATAATGTGAAGTTTGTAAAGTTTATCAAAGGTTTTGCAGAAAACATGAAGGATGTTCCAAGTGACAGTTTTGATGCTGTGGTGTGTACATTTACTATGTGCTCAATCAGAGGACTTGCAGAAGCAATTGAAGAAATAAGGCGTGTTTTGAAGCCGGTGAAGTTATTTTGTTACTACATGGCTTATGCTGCACTTATGCCTTATCTAAAAAAAGTCCTTTACAAATTGGACCAATTTGATATTAATACATTAATTATACATTATGATAGTTGTCTAAATTAAATAATGAAATTTAAAAAAAATACCTTAAAAGAAATTATCTGTGAAATTTTGCTTGTACCAGTATAGACCTTTGGTCCGACAGGAACTTCACTTTTTTTATTACTATTAAAAATGACATTTATATTATAATCTCATATTTTGTTTTTCAGGGAGGAAGATTTTTTTTCTTGGAGCATATTGCAGCTCAAAAAGGGTCCTGGATAAGATACTTTCAGAATAAGCTTCAGCGAATCTGGCCCTGCATTTCAGATGGATGCAACATTAACAGGGAGACTTGGACATTTTTAGATGATTCCAAGTTCAAAGAGATCAAATATACTCATTTCTCAGCACAAACATGGCTGGCATTTTTTGCAAGACCTGGATTATATGGATCAACAATGAAATAAACTACTGTGTGATAAATGGTTTGATGTTAGTCTATTTTATATTTCAATTTAGGTTCTTTGATCATACTGGTTTAATAAAGCTAGGTCTCTTTCTACTATTACTAAAATCCTTCAGGACCATTCACACCCACTACACCACAGCTACATATGATATAGATCTAGAGGAATTGGTCAGCTACTCTTTGAAAGATTAAAAATTTACATATATAAAAGCGCAAACTACATGTAGACAATTGTTTTATTTGTAAGAACAGTGTGATGGTGTTTCTATTTTTAAATTTTGTTTTATATGTAGATTGCTTTTTATATTTTGATGCCTGTAAGTGTAATAATGCTGAAATACTGGTACCCATTTTGGATCAATAAAACAATATAACAATTGTAAACTTACCTTTTATTATAGTTATTTGTACATATAATTAACATTGATTAGGGTCTAAATAATATACTATTAATCTTAAATAGCCAAAAATGTAAAAATTCACTATCCCTGTCAGACCAATTTTATCAATAGGGCCAGTGAAGCAGCATTCACAAGTTTCTCTGACTATGGCATATACTAAATAGTTGTGAAGCAAATGCAATGCCCAGTCACCTTTAATTTTCCCCAACTACTATCAGGTACCAGTCAGAACTGGGTCAACTCAAAGAAACCCTCCAAACCTGAGAAAATTTCTCTCCTTCATCACGGACCTTTAGTGCGGATATCCAAGCAGGCTGTCACTAGACCAACATGCCGTCTAAATGTATACTGGTAGGAAACTACAAGGCAGTACTTGTCTTGTTATTTGTGCTACAACACACTGATCGGACTAATTCTTTTTAGAGTACCGGGTAAGGACCAAAAAGCTTAACTTAAATATTGAAGACACAGATAATAACTCATAGTATAAGCAAACATATTTCCATTAAGATTTCAAATATTAATATAAGTGGTTTCTCTAAAAGTAAAAAAATACCTAATTGTTGAATATCAAAAAAAGGCATTATTTTTTTAATATTTGTGTAATTTTTTTTTTAAAATCCAATTTTACAGCATTGAATAATTAATTTACTACCGGTATCTAATATTATTTGGTAATTAATCTCACAGCAAACATAACATAATTTTTTTTTTAAAAAAACATACACAATAGTAAACATTTTTTCTAAATTTATTTTACACTACACAATGAATGAATTTCATTCAAATTCAAGCCAAATTATAGACACATTTATTTACAGTTATATATTAACAAAGCACAATACAGAAGATTATAAACAAACACACACAAAAAGAGGACTATTTTATAGGCTTCATGACCCACAGTCCATCATTTAAAAAGTGAATATTGTCCACGCCAACTCCTTTGTTTTTTGATAATCTGTCAAAAAAAAAATTTAATTAAAAAATCAAGGTAAGAAGTTTGTTTTAAGACAATATAAAATAATATAATATAATAATATAAAGTATAATATAGCTGTATATATTGATATATTTGACAGGGGGAGGTTGGTTGTATATCTTAAATGAAGTCTTATTTTCTTAAACTTAGAGAGTAAACCTTTCTTACAAGCAACCTAACTTTTAACTAAATAACAAACAAGCACTCTCTAATGTAAAAAAAAAAAACTTCAATTAAATCCCTAAAAAAAAAATAAAAAAAATTTAAACAGATTAAAATTGGCTACAAGAACAGGGAAATTAGTGGGGTCACTACAACAACAATCTCTGGTCTCACAGTCACCTACGGATTAGGGTGGAAGGGCTGCGGTATCTTAAATCCCATTAATTAGACAATACCAGGTTATTACCGTGGCGCATTGTGACAACTATTATTTTAATAAGTCCACTTTGCACCTGGGGCTATTCCGTTAATCAAACTTATGACTGAGCAGAATAAACAAAACTTTTCACTTCTTTAGCTTTAAGTCCAAATAACATAACACAAATATTGTCCAAGTTTAGCACCTTAACCTAATTTTAAAATCTCAAGAAATAATATGGGTGTTCATCTGATTTCCTGACTGTCAGTCAGACTGACAATCTCATTCTTATACGGTTAGTTCACCGTTTTAAGTTCAAATAACAGATATTTTCACAATTTGTAGGCTCTATTTGTTTACATTTAATTGCTTCTTACACTAATTATAATATAAAGCTAAAAAAATATGTCAATGCTTTCATTGGTTCACTAGTGAACCCATTTTACTTACATTTCTTCTGTTGGCATTTTTGTAAGACCCACCGCCAATGCATGCTGCTTGCCTTCTGCCATAATAGCCTTTAAAATGGTTAAGTCTTTTTCAAGTATTGCAAAATCATAGTACTAAAAATGAATGAGACTACCCCCCCCCCCATAACCTACCATTACCAACACACTATATAGCAAAACAGAACAACTAAAAAAGATATGTTTGTCTGGCAATGACTGCAAGAGAGCAAACAGTTCAGCAGACTGGCTAATAGAAGAAGAAATAAATGAAATTAATTACTGAATATACTCGCGTATAAGTCGCACTTTTTTTACAGAAAATTTCTACAATAAGTAGGGGTGCGACTTATACACCCGACACTGTTTTTGAAAAGTTCGAAAAACATCACTACTCTGTCATAAAGTTTCATACATAACCCCTATAGTTGATTGGAGTTATGTATAATTATTACGATATGCCTTTATTTGATTATGTTTGTCTTATGCACGATTAAAACAACTTTTTAAGGAAAGTTTCCAAATTAGGGTGAATATTTAGTAACTTTTATGTTTAAAAGGTATGAATTTTTTAGATATTAAAAGGAAGTGTAACCCGGGAAGTCGGGGTGCGACTTATGCGCGGGTCAATGACAACGTATAAGGAAAAAAATCTTAAACTAGGGGTGCGACTTATACACCGATGCGACTTATACGCGAGTATCTACGGTATTTTAAATCAATACAAAAAAGCAATGTCAATCCCCTAATGATTATCCCTAACCAATCTCAACCATGAAAATGAACCCATTATAATTTATAAAAGAGAGAAATAATATCAAGGATACTACTATTGTGTCTTTATCAACATTAGTCATGCGAGCTCCTGGTGAGGTCAAGCCTGGACACATTATGTTGGCACCACTCAGAACAAATCGGATGGCTCCCTTATCAACTTGCATATGTGGAAGGATAAAAGGATCTGTGAAAAAAAATGGTACAATTTATGAATGAAAGTACAGATTTATGTTTTAAAAAAATGTACAAGCTTGTGTATATACAAATCTCTTAAAGGATAAAATATATATCCTTTGAATCCCCACTATTTATAGGGCTCCACAATAAAAATGTAACTTCAAAATAGACAAGATAAAAATTATTACAGTACAGAAAATAAAAAAGCTGAATGTAATAACTGTACATTTGTGTAAAAGTCTTAGTGAGGGATACAAAGGTCCTTCCCGCTGCCTAAAGAAAAGAACTTCTCCTGCTTGATTGCTCAACAACTCAATGTGTTCTGTACTGAAAGGATTATTAAATAAGAAACAAGTCATGAATTCATTCTCTTGGCATCTATCACAAACAATTAACAAATTTTACTTTTGTTTTATTTGCACACAAAAAAAAATTATAAATTCATTTATCACATTTTTTTTTTGTGGGGGAGTGGGGAGTTTGTAAATTTTTCATACATTTAAGTAAAATTAAGTTAGTTTTAAAGTTCTTTTACTGACATTGATTGTAAATTGGCTATTCTATGAGTTGAGTGGCTGGAAATATATTATTATTATTTTTAACATTAGCACTTCTTAAAGGCATTTTTGGAATTTGAACTTCAGGACCTCTCACGAATAAAAATGTGTATTATAACTGGAAATTACTAAATATCTTATTTACCATTTAACAAGTTTCAATGGCTCTTTTTTTGGCATGATTTGGTCCAAATAATCTTCAATATGTTGAAACTGATCCAAAATCTGGTTTCGGATACCCTTCTGGACAGATGATTTGGCAATGTTGGTATTGCCTACATTCTCCTTATCATCAAATCTTTTTATTATAAAATAAAAGTGAAAACAATGTTGACTCATTGAAACCATTTTAAAATTAAAAATGTTACATTATTATAATTTATATCACATTGACAGATCACTGTAAAAACTGTAAAAGATTCTCATAAGTTTGGAATAGGCTACATCTCTCTGGATATGATAAAAATAATTTATTATAATTACATAGGAATATTAAAATATATAGCCATATAGCCTAATATACAAATACGTTTATATTCAATATACTTCAATATAGAGATAGAATTCTGATTGTCTACTGTAGCCTATAATTATAAATATATTATATATTTATATAAATATATTATGGAATATATAATAAAACCTATGTATGTTTTATAATTATAACATAAATATATATAAAGAGAGGCCTATCCTGTGATTGTGAGGTAGAAAGTATGTTTTTAAAGTATGCTTGTCCAATAACAAAAAAGTAGGCCACTATGCCTGTATTTTTTTTTAGTGGTATAACAACATGTACAATACATTAATAATGTAGGTGCATAATGCATTATAATTAGATAAAGGTTAATTAGGCCTATAATTATAATTTAGCCTAACAGATGGTTTAGTTTTAGACTTTGTGTATCAAAAGATGAGGAAAACAGCTGCTTTCACTGAGTGAGAATGTGAATATTAAAATATTGCAATAGTAATATTGTGAATGATGAATGAATTGAATGTGGTTGATACACAGCATGAGAAATAAAAAGGACAAAAGTCTTGTGGTCACAGGACAAGCAAAAATGTATCTAGAATCAAATAGTAGTAGTCAGTAGTCATAAGTGACTTAGCCTAAGTCACAGTAAGTGAGCCTTTATTAAGTCACTAACTAATGGTACATTCGCTGAAGTGGGAAAGTCGGAAACTCGGAGGTTCCGAGTAGGAATAAGTAAAAATAGTGATCCGTATTCTGACACTGTGCATTTTAAAACTGTTGGTTTTATCGAAGCGTCATTAGCAACCTTGAAATTATTATTTTTTTTTAGATTTGTTAAAATTATAAATAAAGAAAAATATTATGTACATTGCTTTTTAAAATTAAAAAAATTATCATTTTAAATAAAATTATGTTTCAAAATAGAGTAAAAAATATGTTTGCATTATAAGCACTGATCTAAATATTATTGTGAAATATAAGTTCTTCGGCTTATAACGTTTAAGATAAAATCACTTATCTATATGAGTTGAAAAGCCGTAACTAAGTGGACGTCCATTAATTACGTCAACCAAATAGGGGGGAGGGGTCTGAAAAAGTTTGACAATTGTCGACATAGGGGAGAGGGGGGGTCAAGAAAATTTGACATCAACAATGTTACTTTTTAATACCTAAAAAATGATACAAATTTATTACACAATTCTACATGTGTCCTGTGCCACGACGTAGCCTACATAGGACATAGCAAACATGTAAAAACATGGTTTTACGTTAATACAAATATATCAATTATGGATTTGACATGTCCTTTTTGTGTTCATCTTGTTAGTTTGTAGATCTGTGTATGGACAGTGCAGTATTTACTTATAAGCTACACAAGAAATAACTTAGGGTTCCCGAAAATAAATTTTACCAGTGAGTCATTGTCATATAGCCTAGCCTACTTAAATATACAAAGTTTATCAAAATTATGGCACACTAAAGTAAGATACACAATCTTGGAGGATTTAAGAACTGTAGGGTACTTCAGTTTATCTGTAGATTCCACTACAGACCGGTCCCATATTGATCAGCTCACTGTTATTGTGAGGTAGGCCTATATAGTCTATATGTTTCACAAGATGATGGGCTCCCTATTGAACGTTTTCTAACTTTCTTAGATATGGGTAGCCACACATGGGAAATATGGCTATTATTGTGCACAACCACCATAAAATGAGTGCAAAATAGAATTACTTGCTGGATGAATTTCACAAGACTAGTCAATCGCTGCCAGACCCCCAAATTAGTCTATATGTAGCCCTGTAGGGAATTGTAGGCCTATTCTTCACTTTCGCATTTTGTTAAAGGTTCCCGGGATAAGTCAGATCATTTTGAAGAAAAAGGCTGTAGAAGACGGCATATCAATGATGATGAAAAGGTCAATTGAACAATTAACATTGTAGGCTACCAAAAGCTCATTTAGTGAAACGTAAAATTGGAAAAGATGAAATATTTCTATGAAAAGAACAATAGTAAACAGAAAGAACAGAACTATTGTTAAAATCTTCGGATTTGAAAAAAATGTGGGAGGGGCGAGTTGGGGGGGGGGGAGGATGGTAGGAACCATAGGTAAA
This sequence comes from Anisus vortex, assembly GCA_949126835.1. NCBI lineage: Eukaryota > Metazoa > Mollusca > Gastropoda > Planorbidae > Anisus > Anisus vortex. The sequence goes on along the minus strand of OX421502.1, from coordinate 37,416,943 downwards.
AATCTACTAAAAATTGTAAAACGTAATTAATGGACATCCCCAAAGTAACGGAAACTCTTCTATATTTTATGTTAATTTTCAACGTCGTCATGGAAGATGTAATTAATTCACATTATACATATTATATAGATAAGTGACAAAATATTATATTATGCAAAAATGCACCAAGTTCGCAAATGGGAAAACTTCCTACTCGGAATTTCCGAGTTTCCGACTTTCCCACTTCAGCGAATGTACCATAAGTCAAAGACAGTATTAAAGTCCTAAGTAACCTAAGTAGTAGAGTAGTGATAGCAGACCATGACTACCATGCCCATGCTATGTCTATAAATTGACTCATTGATCTTATATCTTATCTTATAATACTTATATTTATATGTCACCATAATATAAAATATGTTACAGACGCTCCTTTTATAAAGAAGATTTTATAATTTATAATCCTACGCTCATCTTTACTACTTTTACTGTAGGCCGTAGGCTACTCTTTACTTTAACTTACTTAAAGTTACTTGGTTTAGCCTTGCATTTTTGTTTAAAAAAAACGTTTTAAATATTTATTTTTTTTTAAATATATAAAAATGTATATCAGTATTTAATTAGACTAGTAAATTAAATTTGTCAAATTAGTAGCATAAAAACATGATTGAATAGTATTGCAGATAGCATATAGATCTAGGGCATCTAGTCTAGATCTAGGGCTTAGGAATAATTGAATAATTTAAAAATTGTTTGTTTTTTAAGTAAAATTAACATTTATTTTTATTTTCTAAGTCTAAGTCTAAGATACCGAGAGTTTAAAATGTTTTATTTATGTTTATATTCGAACTAAAAAAAAATTGTAAATAAATATAAAGTCATGATAAAAATCTTACTTTTTAAACATGGTGTTTAATTATTATTTCAATTAATTTATTTTTGTTAACAAATAATCTGCTATAATATAGACCAAAGCCACATGAAATAAACCGGAAAAAATTGCCGATCTTTAAATAAAAAAGTTTAATTTCTAGGTTTCCTTTAGACACTGACATATATAAGACCAACAAATTGGTTCATCCCACCACAAAGTATCACACGATAGCCCGTAAATGTAGCCGTAGCCTATATTATACGCCTGAAAATAAAATATGAGTTTTATTAATTTAAAGTAAATTCGATATACATTTATATATCTCAAAATCCTCTTATACGAACCCCTACCACCCCTCGACCGAAAATAACAACAATAAAATACTCGGTTTCGGAAAAAAAGGTGACGTCTTCCTAGCTATTTGCCTTTACCAGCCTTTACCCTTACCCTCTCCCTTTATTTGCCCATTACTCCGTTAAGGCTTCACATAAAGAAATAAAAAGATAAACACATCTACATATACTGCTTCATTAATATAGGCATTTAATATAGGCCTATATGGGAGCGTCATGTTCTATTTGTAGGTGCCCGATCTATTTATATGGCTTACATTTAGGCTACATGGTATTTAGGCCTATATACTATAGGACCATATTGTCATTTGCGACGCAAAACAAAATGTTGGAACGAGCTGCCAAGCACACAAAAAGCTGGCAGCACATTTACTTCGATTTTTTTCTCACTGATTTTGTAAGTTGGCCTAAATTATCCTATATAAATAAAAATTATTGTATTTGTATTATAATATTATTGCACTATAGACTATAGGTCCTAAATATTTCCAGTTTTCTGTTTTAAATATGCCTACATGTAGATTAGGTCTTTTCTATATCACGGCTTCTATTTTTTTGTTAATCTTATCAATTATATTTGTTCTTGTTTGTTATTCTAAATTGCACAACATTTAAAATTAACATTTTTGTTCTGACGGCAAAGCGATTGATCATTTTGGTATTATTTAATATTTCGTATCTTTGAGGACCCACCGGAAAACATAACGCAATCTACATCTATTACCAACTATACTTTTTTAAGGCTAACCCAACCTGCATACGAGATATTTTGCAATGTTATTTCTATTTAATTATCCTTTTTATATTGATGGATACATATTTAAAATATTTAAACTTATTCAAACTATTTGACTAACTCTTGCAAAAAAAAAAAAAAAAAAAAAAAAAAAAAAAAAAAAAAAAAAAAAAAAAAAAAAAACTAGATTTTTAAAATATATAATGTATAAGAAAGATTTGAAATCAAGTAAAAGACCTCTATAGAAACTAAGCGATATTTCTAAGTTTATTTAAACTTAACCTGTAGCCTATATTTTTATTGCATAAATGTTTGATTAATGTTGTATTTATACCCTGTAATGATATGCAATAACACTAGTATGACATTGATTTTGCAATTGCATTACTCCGTCAACTTCAGATTCTGGCTTAATAACTTCCTATCATAATTGTTTTATCACAATTATATAAAAATATGGACATAGATGCTTTGAAAAATTCATTAAAAATACAATTGATACAATCTAATGGGCCTATTACTGTTTAAGCAATATTTTTTAGGCCTAAATCTATCTCTCATTTAGACAGTAATTTTATTATATATTATGGCCGACTGCAGTTTAAGGGCTTTACGTTTTTACATTTAAATGAAATCAATTGAGGCTAACATTTTTTTTTCAATATTTAATATTGTTATATTAAACTCATTCCATTATTTTTTTTATTTATGTTAAAAAATATATATGATAATTATCTATAATTATAATGCTAAGCGGTAAACTTTAGTTACGGCAACTTTGGTAGTAAAATTATAAATTGTAGTTGTCAGCATCTTTTTACATGCGCAACTAAAGGAGAGATTGCTTACAACTAAACGCTATCGTCCAATATTGTATTAATTTTCTGAGTAAAATTGTATATTTTTTCTCACATTTATCCTTTCATTGAACTTATCAACACGCCGAAGACTATAAAGTATTTATTAATGATATGGGTAAACCCAAGAAAGGGGCCAAAGGCCACGACGAGGACTTGTAAGTCTTTCACCATCTGATCATTGAAATTGATGTAATCATCTATCATCTGTTTTTTTTTGTAATGAACAGTGAATGACTGTAAATAAATAATACTCAATACTGTAATGTTAATGTAGAGCTTAGTAGAAGTAATACATGTTATTTATCATTAATATTTTTTTTCATAGAATAGAAAAGATATAGGTCAATTCTATCCCTCTTCTATTTTTTCTATACTCTATAACTATAAATTATAAAAAAATATTTATATTTATTGAATGGGGGGGGGGGGGACTTACAATTAAATTATAGGCCTAATTACCTAATAAACTAAACTTAAAGTTAATTATTATTAATTATAAGCAGGCTAAAACTAAAATAAATACACTAATTTTAAAGGCTCCAAATTAAAATATAGTAATAAATTCATATATAAGCCAAAGCCACTAAGTTTTTACGCACTGTTTTCCACATCTGATTACAATTTACACGTTGCCTTTGAGGTACTTTTAAACTTAACAATAAAAATAAACTTAAATTAGTTAAATGATTAATAAATGGCTTAAAACTTTAAAATTTTTGTACTTCATGACTTCAACTTCAATGCTTTATTCTCATACTTCATTATTGTGTTGACATTTCAACATTTCCATTTCAGAAAGTTTTAAATCCACTCTTTATTACTATATTTTTTATAGTCTACTTGAAAATACATTCTAGAATGTAGGCCTAGTTCTAATTCTTAGTCTTAGTTATTGAATTTTAAAATCATACTACAGTGTTAGTTATAATTAATAATTATGAATTATGTTAACATTTAAATTGTCATTGTCTGAAAATTAGGTAAGTAGGCCTAACAGTAAAACTAAAACTGTATGTTTACTAAATCCCTAAAAATTCAATGAACTTAAGATGTCACAGTAAAAGCAATGGCATTTATGTTTTCTCATATTTCTTCTTCTGCCTGCTCGTCCTTGAGGAACAGGCACAGATTATCGACGTCTATGGTCCTTCCTAGGACATAGGCAGCTAACAAGGGTACTTCTTGTCGGCATTTTTGTAACATAAATGTTTTTTATGTGACAGTGTCACAGTGTTGTTGACCCTGTGCACAACCATCTGGAGGGATGCCCCTCACAGCTATCTGGAGAGATGCTCTTAATTTTGGGAAGGGTACCCTAGCCTTTGTGGTTCCACCCACTTCCTGCAAGGCAGCAGGTTCTGATTTTGGTCCGCCCTGGGTATTTGATTTCCCCAGTAGGCCTACCTACCATATCTGGTGGGCATTCCTCTATCCGCCACCCGGGGAGGCGCCTGATGGGAGATCAGAAACTCCACACGAGTCATAATTCTTAACCATGACATAATGTATTTAAAAAAAAATAAAAGCTAGGCCTATATATACATGTACATTTTTTTTGTTCAAAGTGAGGATAATGAGGAGGTTAAAACCCAACCGATGGAAAAGAAATCTACCCAAGAGCCCAGTTCTAATGCTCCAGGAAAGAAGGACAAGAAGAAGAAAAAGGGGAAAGCCAGAGATGATGATGAAGACTGGTAATTTTTTTTCTTCTGTATATAACTTTTTATGGGGCATGGTAGCCGAGCGGCTGCGCATTTGGCTGGCAATCCAAAGGTTCCGGGTTCGAATCCTGGTGGAGCCTAGGATTTTTTCCCAGAATTTGAGGATGTCCATGAGTCTACCCAGCTCTGATGGGTACCTGACCTTAGTTGGGGTAAAGTAAAGGCGGCTGTGCGTAGTGCTGGCCACACAATCACATAGTATGCAGTGGCCACGGAAACTGGTGAACACTGCTTTACCAGCCCTATGGATCAATTTGGTCCAACAGGATACTTTACTTTTTTATATAACTCTTTCAGCCAATAGAATATTATTTTTTTCTTCAAAGTTTCCAATTTTAAGCAAGTTTCAAATGCGTAATGTCTTACATTGTCCCAGGGTAATTGAAAGTGAGCTCAAAGCACTGTCACTTGAGGCAAATGGAGCAGCTCTGGAGGAGGAGGAAGAAGACGAGGATGCCCCTGTTCCCATTGTGAACAAGAAGAAGGTATTAATAATGCTCTGCATTTTTAAATATTTGTAACTCATTATAATGTAAGTTTTAGCCTATAGTGCTGATGTCCTCAGACAAAATAAAAATACAATTGTTTGCTTGATATATTTGTTTTGTTTTCAGGATAAGAAGAAGACCAAAGGACTCTCAGCATTTCAACTTCTGGAAAGTCTGGATGATCCAGATGTAGAGGATAAAAGTGACAAAGCCAGTGATGTAAGCTGACAATGTTTTCAGTTCATTAATCTATATTCATGCATGTGTAATGAATGGATTATCAGATTTTTATCCATTGATAGCTTAGATTTCTATTTTAAAATAAGGGACACGGACAGGAAATTTTAGAGTACACAGTTGTGCAGTGCCTCATAAGTTGGGAGTCAGTGCTTTAGGAAGAATCTTAAGTGCTTTAGGAAGAATCTTAAGTTTAAATGACCATAAATTACATTTCTGTTAGAAAATACATGAACTTATTGACAAGGCTCTTGGGAGTTAGTGGTTAATTATGGCAGCTTTAGTTACTAGCAGTATGGGCTTCTTTTTACATTACAAACTAAAGACTAGGTCTTTTTATTTTGGTAGCTTGTCCAATAATAAATAATATTTTGTCAACAATTAGTTGAACATATATATATTTATACCTTAAACATTTTTTTTATGATCCATTAAAACAACATTTCAAGAGCAAATATTATTCATTCTTCCATTTTTATGTAACAAAAAAAAAGTTTTTAAAGATGTTAATTTTTGATAATTACTCAAGTTCAAAAAAATAAATGTAATTTTAAACCATAGAAAGTTTTGTTTGAAAATCACCAGCTCTATGGTAATGTGATGAGAAAAATGTTTTAGTAATTTGCACAGATTCCGCCCCAAAAATTTAATTGCTTCTTGGCTTACATCCAGAAGTCAGCTGCAGTTTATTTACTTTCCTTGATAGTTTTTCCTTTTTCATTTTTCTCAGGATGAAAAGGATGATATAGTCCTTGAAACAGTGGTACCTGAAGTGAACAAATCCAAAAAGAAAGACAAAGGTAAGAAAAAAGAAAAAAAGCCACTGTCTGCCGCTGATGAAGACATTGAAGCCATTATGGCCAGCCTGGATAAAAAACCAGAGAAAAAGAAAGGAAAGAAGTCTAAGAAGGCGGATGATGAGGACAAGCAACCCGAAACAGAGGTTCCGCTTGAGCACAGGGAAGTACCCAAAGTCGAGCCCAAGGTTGTCACCATTGACGACTATGATGACGAGGAGTTTGACCGCAAGAAGAAAGGAAAGAAAGGCAAAGCGGAAGAGGCTGAGCAGGAGAGGGTGGAGGAGCCCAGGGTCGTAACCATCGATGACTACGAGGATGAGGAGGATGAAGGCAAGAAGAAAAAGAAAGGTCAAAAAGTCAAGGGTGGAGAGGTTGAGAAAAAGAAAGACGGGGAAGATTTGGAAGATGACAGTGATGAGGAGGAGGAGGGTGAAGCAGGCACAGTGAAAACTGCCGCTCAGAAAAAGAAAGAAAAGAAAGAGAGAGAAAAGCAGAAGAAATTATTGGTAAGAATCTTGTACTTTCCATTTATAATCCAAGTTTTTTTTTTTTAAGTACTATGGTATTCAAATGTAAAATATTGTATTTTACTAATAGTAAGCAAACCTATGCAGAAAAAAACCGTTTGCTAAATACCAAACATTGATCAATAAATATAATTAAATTCTTCATGTACAAAACATTCATATAAAAAAACTACAGGAGAAGCAAAAGCAGAAAAAGGGAAAAAAGGAGGATGTTGATGCGACTGGCCAAACTATAACTGCTGCAAAACATGAGGAGCCAGCTCTACCTTCTGCTGGCGTCCCACCCGAAAAATCAGAGAGCAAAGAGAGCAGCCCTGACAATGAAGGGGACAAGGAAGGTATTCTACCTGTTAATTATAACAAGCCTGTTGTAGTGAACCAAGGAATAGGTACCAAACACTTATTGACATACGTTCGAATCCTGGTGAAAGCTAGAATTATTTTTCCAGGGACTCGATGGTGTCCCTGAGTCTACCCAGCTCTGATGGGTACCTGACATTAGTTGGGGTAAAGTAAAGGTGGCTGGGCCTTGTGCTGGCCACACATTCCCTAGTATGCCATCGCCCTATGATCAATTTGGTCCAACGGGTACCTACTAGTTACACATTGACTTAACCAACATTAACTGACTTAATTTAAAAGAAACAAGATCTGAAAAATATAGTATTTTCTACAATAAAAGTCTATAGCATTGTTAGTATAATTAAAGATAAGTATGATGAAATAATTAATCTGTGACAGTCAGTTGTAGATCCCTTCATTAGTGTCTTTGTAAAAAAACAAAAAAAAACCCACCTTAATAGTCTCACAACTGGTTGAATCTTCGCTAATTGGCCCTGTAATCAAAGCACTAGCACTGCATGAAATGTAGTTTTACATAGTAATTGATATTAGGTTTTACAATAAAATACAATGCATAAAGCATATGAAAAAAAAATATTTGTTTTTTATTTCTAATTATATTTTTCTTTTTGTCACAAATGTTTTTTTATAAAAGAAGATGCCAAAGATGGAAAAAAGAAGAAAAAGAAAAAGGGAGAAAAAGAAGATAAAGAGAAAGCCAAACCAAATAAAAAGGTTAGTTTAGCTAGACTGAAGAAAAAGTATATTTGTTTACAGATTTATTATTTATTTTAAAAAATGGCACCAATTTACCAATGTTACATTTCAATGCCGTTATTCTTTGCTTCCTAGATTGCTCAACTCAAGGAGCACTTGAAAAAGCTTCAAGAAGAAGAACAAAAAGCTAAAGAAGAGGCAGAGAGGCTGAGACTACTGGAAGAGGAGAGAATACAGAAGCTGGAAGAAGAGGTGAGTGATGTTTCACATGAATTCCGGTGCAAATGTGTCTTTTATTGAAAGGGCTTAAAATGCAAATAGCGAATGAAATATCTCAAAGTTTGTTATTGGTTAACACTACACCTTCACATTGACCATTCATTGTTTGTATTAGGGGAGGGGGGGGGGGAAGATATGTCCTTTGAGATATTGTTTTAAATTAAATCAAAAATTGTAACGTCCATCCCATGGAAGTTGAGGTTTTTGCTTATTCGAAAGTCTGGGTATTGACTTTCTGAACCCTCGTAAAAAGCATGACTCCTGGCTATCAACCCAGTTGGGGGTAACCAATCGGAGTGGGAGAAATTTCTTACTTCGTGGGGTTTGGTTTTATTTTACTCAATCCTTGTTCATCTCTTGTTATCATCTAGAGTATTTCTACTGGTACATATCTACCTACTATCTACCTACTATCTACCTACTATCTACCTACTATCTACCTACTATCTACCTACTACTGATATTGAACATATTAAATACTGGTACATATCTACCTACTATCTACCTACTACTGATATTGAACATATTAAATACTGGTACATATCTACCTACTATCTACCTACTACTGATATTGAACATATTAAATACTGGTACATATCTACCTACTATCTACCTACTACTGATATTGAACATATTAAATACTGGTACATATCTACCTACTATCTACCTACTACTGATATTGAACATATTATATATCAAATTATTTTCTGAATGATAGTGAATGCTAGACTAGTATTATTATCTCCAATTAACTAAATTAAGTTGAGACCCCTAGCGAAGAAGACCATTTAATAGAAACTACAGAGGGCATCATTACATTGCAACATTTACTTTGAACCCAATATAAATGAATTGTAACAGTATATATATATTTTCTTTGTACAAGTTTAGGAACTAAAAAAAGCAAATATTTTTTTTCTTTAGCATAGTGTTAATTCAATATATAATGTTGATTCATAATGTTAATTTATGTGTTGATTTACAATGTTGATTGATAAAAAATTGATGTTGATTTTTCAGAAACGCTTAGAAGAAGAAAGGAGACTGAAGAAGAAAATGAAGAAAAAGGAGAGAGAAGAACGGTTAAAGAAAGAAGGCAAGTTCCTGACAGAGAAACAGAAGCAGGATAAGAGAAGACTGGAACAGATGTTGGAGTCTATCAAAGTAGCAGGTAGAATGGATGAAATAGTCTAATACATTTTAAGATATACATTTCCTTGTTGTGGGGCAGGGAGTTGGCATATTTTAGATATTTGCTTGTTCCTTGTATTGGAACAGGAATTTGGTAAGTTTTAGATGTGTGCTTGCTCTTTATTGTGGGGCAGAAAGTTGGCATATTTCTATGTGACACAGTGGTCTAGCGCAGCGTGTTCACTGGCACACCTAAGGTCCCAAGTTCAAACCCTGGTGAAGGGTAGGATTTTTTAACCTGGTCTGGAAGGCTTCCCTGAGTCTACCCAGCTTTGAAGATACCTGACATTATTTGGGGCAAAGTAATGGGATCGGTGCGTTGTGCTGGCCACGGAAATGCATGAAATCTTCTGCACAGGTTCTACGGATATTATTGGTCAAAAGGGAATACTGCTACTCTTCATTTTTCTGAGTCTATCCAGCTCTGATGGGTATGAGTCATATTGTTGGCTAAGAAAAGTGTACTGGCCACACAAGCTCCTGTATGCTGCTAAGAAAAGCTGTGAATGCTGTTTCTCTCAAAGAAATAAGCCACCAATGGTGCTTCTTTCCACATTTTGGTCTTTTGCATAAATTAGGCATGCCTAGCATTTGGCATTTGCAAATAATTTAACAAAATGACAGAAATGTGTCCCTTTTCCACAATTTTGCTGTAAACCAGTTTGTTCCTTAAAATTGGCATGACTGAAATGCAAACATCTTTAAAAAGAAAGTAATAAATTGAAATAAATTTAAAAAAGTGAAAGTATCGTTTCAGTTCTAGTCACTTTTGTCATTTTTTTTCACCCCCACTGATGTAATTAGAGCAACGGTTATGCTAATGAACTTAAATACAGAAATAAATTTCCATTAGTCTTATACGTAAGCTCAAAAAAGAGCATTTTATCAATGCTAAATGAAATGAATTATATGACTGCAGAAATAAATTTGCCTTTTCCACCTCTGCCCCTGAGCCTTAAAGCCTTATCATACCAAAAAAAGGATATTAATTATTCATTGACTTTTTTATTATTTATATACAAAGTTAACTATAGTTTAGAAATGTGAATTGGATCATACCCTCATTTTAACTTTTCATTTTTAAGTTTTCTCTGCTCTTTTGTTAGTTATTTATGTTCCTCATTTTCACCTAAGGAATATGGCATGTCTAATTAATGATTTACACTTTGCATTGTTTTGTGCCATTATTTCCTGGAGAATGTTAGGGATTTAAAATTGTTTTTTTTATTCAAGTAAAACTTTACCTCATCCCATCATTTAGGTGCAGAGATACCAGGCAAAGAGGAAGCTCATGATGCCCCAAAGAAAAGACCAATCTACCAGAAAAAGAAAAAAACACAAGGTCTTTATTTATTATGAAACCACATTTACAGTTTGATTTTTCTTATCACATAAAGGCAGACTGTGTTTTGTAATTTATGCTTTTAATTATTCCAATTGTGTACCCCCTAGCTCATGTTTTGCTGCGTTTTGCTCACTTGTTTTGTTTTGCCACAGCTCAAGCGGGTGGAGATCACGCTGAGAAGTCGCCCTCCCCGACCACACCTACATCCGCAATGGAGGTTGAAGCCGTGCTGCCCGAGCCAGACGCGGCCGCACACAGAGAGTCTGAGGGAGAAGTGTGTCCGGATCCATTGTTGGAAGTAGCTGAAATAAAAGATGTTAAGGAGGAATGGGATGCAGAGAGTGACAAGGAAGAGAATGACCTTGGTGAGTAAGAACAGCGAATCTGTGAGGATATAGATGCAATGCAACAACTTCTCTGTAGCATTTAACTTTTTTATAATTCTTGGTACTGTGGCCGAGTGGCAGCTTGTTTGGCTGGTGTACCAAAGTGTCTGGGTTCAGATCCTGGTGAAGGCTAGGATTTGTTCCCTGTACTGGAGGGTGTCCCTGAGTCTACCCAGCTCTGATGGGTACCTGACATTAGTTGGGGTAAAGTAAAGGCGGCTGTGCACTGTGCTGGCACCACAATTACCTAGTATGCCGTGGCCACAGAAACTGGTGAATGCTGCTTCAACAGCCCTATGATCAATTTGGTCAGAAGGATACTTTACTATTTATAATTCTTGGTATTAAAACTTGTTTTCTGAACAGTTACTGTATTATTAGGTCCACTATTTACAACAATACAAATATATGATACATTTTAATTAGCCTTTTAAGGAAAATAGTTTTGTGTGTGGTTAATAATCTGTTTACATTCTCTATAATTTATGTAACTGACTTGATATTGTAAATGTTTATTTCTTCTCAGAATTGAGACCATCTCTTGTTAGGCCATTTCACTTAGAGAAGAAAACTCATGTGCATGTCAGTAAAGCCATGGAGGAAAAAGAAGAGGAGGAGGATGATGATGAGGATGAAGAGGAGGAGGACGAAGTGGACGACGAAGGAGATCAGAGTGAGTCTGAGAGTGAGGAGGAGAGCAGCGAAGACTCTGATGATGAGGAGATGACACCAGCAGAGAGAGGGAGAGAAAAAGTCACGGTGAGCCCACATGTACTGCAATGCAATTGACGGTTAGAAGTTGACATGGTTAGGAAGTAGAAACATCAGTAAACCAAGTTGTCAACTAAAGTCGTCTTGGTGCAGTCTTCCTTTTTTTTTAATAAATCATAGAATTTTTAAAAAAACAAGGTTCAGTGTATTTAAATATTCTCTTGCTTTTCAGAAAAGGGCAGAGAAGGCGCTGAAAGAAAGATCTACTGACAACTTGAGAGCCCCTGTAGTATGCGTCCTAGGTCATGTGGACACAGGAAAAACCAAAATTTTAGACAAGGTAGGGTAACAACTAAAGCATGCATGCTTAGCAATGCCAACATTTTACAGTGTGTCTCGTTAGTTTGGACATTTGTAACATTAGCAATTTGCTTTGTTACATTTTACTTTTTTTTTGTTTGTGTCAATTGTAGCTGCGCAGAACCAACGTCCAAGATAACGAGGCAGGTGGTATTACACAGCAGATTGGTGCCACTAATGTCCCCAAGGACGCAATCATCGAGAAAACAAAAATGTGCAAAGAGGTAAGGTGCTGGTGATGTGTCTTCTTAGTGGTCAGTGTTTGCTTAGAAGTCAATGTCTGTTTAATATTGGGCTCAAAATCTGTATGCTGATTCATCGTAACAATGCAAGCTACATTTTCCAAAGGTCCTTTTATGATTTTATATCTATTTTAAAAAATCTGTAACTTTGTAACTTTAGCCATAGTCCCTCCCGAGTGTGACTTGTAATCCTATTTATTGCTAGATGTCTGTTTTAATATACCAATGTATTTACAGAGTTGTCATTTTCTTATTTTTAAAACATAAATTTATACTAAGGATCCTAAAAGGAAAAAGAAAGTACACAAAGTATTCCTTTCATTATGCTAGTGATTCACTGTTCACTTGTTGCCGTGGCGTACAAGGGGATTTTGTATTCAGCACAGCGCCCAGCCTCCTTTACTCCTCACCACCTAATATATCTTGTACCCATCAGAGCTGGGTAGACTCTGGACACCTTCCAGTCCAGGAGAGAATTTTTGGCATCTGCCTGGATTCAAACCTTTTTACCTAGAGTCAATTAGTTCTTAATTTTAAAACAGGAATAAGAGGACTGCGGTATAATTAAATTTTAGTAAAAATACTTTTTGAACCATTTTATTCTATAGTTTTAGTAAAGCCGAGTTCACCAATTTCTGTTAGCCATTACATTATGTCCTGCTGCTTCTACATGTAGACTCATTTCTATCTAATTTAATGTCAATCCTTCTTTACCGTAAGGATGCAGTTGATAATTTTATATGTTCTTTACAGTTTGCTAAGCAAGAGCTACGATTACCTGGTCTCCTCATCATCGACACACCTGGCCACGAATCTTTCAGGTAAGAAAACTTTAGTATTGTTATATTGTCCGTTGGTAATGGTAGATTGAGGGGGCAACATTTCATATCTGATGTTAATAACCTTTTAGAAAATGTAACATTTTAACTGTGAATGGCAGTGGAAAAACAATTCCCAATTTTATTAAGGAGTTTAGTATTAAAGCTATTTAAGATTTAAAAAAAGCTTTTTTAAAGGAGTTTAATACATTATTATCAAAATACTTGAAGGAATTGTAATGGTGTTTTAATGTTTTTTAGTGGTTTTTTTAAGCAAGTTGAAAAATTTTATTATTGAAGTTGAGACAGATTCATTAAAGAGAAAAATGATGAAATAATTTCATTTATTTCAATTTTACAGTAACCTACGTATTAGAGGCACATCTTTGTGTGACATTGCTATTCTAGTCATTGACATCATGCACGGCTTGGAGCCACAGACCATCGAGTCCATTAACATTCTGAAAGAAAGAAAGACACCGTTTGTGGTTGCTTTGAACAAGGTACAGTTCTCATTATTATTCCAGCGTGGGATAATAAGCCACAGCGATCAGCAAATAGCATGAATCCCTGGTGCCTAAAATTGTAAACCTCCTTTTGTTTGTGTTTCACAGGTTGACAGGCTGTACCAGTGGAAGCCCCAGCCCACTGCAGATGTTCAGAACACAATAAAGAAACAGACTCCCCACACCAAAGCTGAGTTTGATGAGAGAGCCCAGCACGTCATCGTCCAGCTGGCGCAAGAAGTGAGTTGGCAAATGGAAACATTTTATTGGTTTGACTAAATAATAATAATAATAAGGTAATTTGTATAGCGCCTCATTCCATGCTAATGCAAAGCATGCTCAGCGCACTCATAAAAGCGAAACGTCAACAACAATGACATTATAAAATAGTTTTAAACGAGTTGCCGATGGAGGTGTCAAAAATGCATAATAAACTTAGTGGAAAAGAAATGTCTTGTTGAATGGAACCTGAAAAAAAACTGAAATGGGCTATAACTGAACCCTGGAGACCCGTAGAATTATAGGATGTTCCATAAATGAATTGAGGCCTTGGACAATATTTACATGTCTTTGTAAATGTGTATTTTGCCAGAAAACTGTTCACACTTTTGTGAAACTAATATTGTGTGTAGAACGAATAAAGAAGACAGTGGCATTATGACATTAATAAACTAATACATGCTTTTTATGTTAGTAAAGTTAATCCTTGACTTAACAGGGTAATAGTTGGGTGTGTTGGTTACATGTGGTCAAATAGTATATTTTTTTGTCTGTGTATAACAAGTTACATACATATAATAAAACATTCAGTCTTAAAATCTTATGGAATTTAAACTCCTTGTTTATTAATAGACACAGAACTAGACAATGTTAACTCCAAAAGTCAGCAAAGTCAAGTCCTTTAAGTTACTGTATTAATCTGTGACATTTTGTTAAAGATGTGAAATTTTTACCTACTTTCAACTGCTAAATTTTAAATGAATTACCTTTCCCTTAAGAGCCAATGTTGCTAGTAAGGTTCCAAGTGTGGAGCACTCTGTTTCAATTTGTTTCTGCCCTCGCTCAACTTTCTGTTTTGTTTATTTTTTATTTTGTGTGTGGCTTGTTCCAGGGTCTCAACGCTGCGCTCTTTTACGACAACAAAAATCCCAAAGAGTACATCTCCCTGGTGCCGACGTCTGCCCACTCTGGGGACGGCATGGGCAACCTGGTAGCCCTTATTGCAGAGTTGTGCCAGACCTTGCTGGCCAAGAGATTGATGTACTGCTCCAACCTACAGGCTGTTACTATGGAGGTAAGAGGTTTATCTTTTGTTACAATCTATACTCTCTCTCGTTTCCCCCCTTCACATATTTATACCTTAATTTATTAATAAACCACCAAGATTATCCTGAATTTCTTTATTATATTGAAGACATAAGTCTAGTTTTGTGTTGTTTCTTTCAAAGCCTTTACACGGATTTTGCAGCACCATTATTCCCTAAATTTTCCCAACTTACATGCAAAGTGAGGATTTATTTTGAAAAAATTCAGTTACTTCCCTTGCATAAGTTACAGAAAATTAGCTTGTAATTATATTTTTTGGATGGATTTTGTTTTTGTTATCTTATAAAATTTCAAATAAAACTGCTGAAACTAATATTTTATATAGACATGGGTGTAAGGGTGTTGGCTATTGCCGGCATGCCGGCTAATTGAAATTTTTGAAAATTGCCAGCTGGCCAATCGCACCCAAGCTAACTTAGTAATTTGCAGTAGAAAATCATAATTTCTTTTTGGCACTAACAAACTAAATGATTTTCTTTCATTACAACTTAAAAGGGCGAAATAAAAAAAAGAGTGACAGAAAAATCCCATTTTTTAAACATCAGGGCATGCTTGATTTTGGGGCTTTTGTATCTTTTGTATTTGTGGCCAGGTATTTGTTAAACTTGTGCTTCATGACTTTTAGTGACATATTAGCCATACCTGGTTGCCTGTTGGTATTTTGTCATATACGTACGCTTTTGAGACCCCATTACACAGTGTTAACACATTTAAAAACACAACACAGGCAACAAAATAATTTGAAGTTTTTTACACTGTGATTTGTTATACTTTTAAAACTATATTTTCTTGAAAATATCTTCATTCTGCGATCGTGCTTGTAAAAAAATATACTATCAGATTTTTCCTGACGATATCGGAAATATAAGAATCAATTTTTTTAAAAAGCTAGAAGAAGAAAGGTGAGAAAAAAAGCCATGCAATGTTTTATCTTTTAATGCTAGGCATTCCTTCTAATGTTAATTCCTAACACTAAACTATGCATGCCTAGGCCTATATGCAAAAATATATAAGGTGAAGTTTTTAATTTTTGACATTAGTCCGTTATAATTGAAGTTAGAGCGTGTAATAGAGGTGAAGAGTTAATAATAAGTTACCCCAAAATGAATTAAGGTATTTCAGGTCTAAGAGTTAAGATAATCTATTAAATGAGATTTATTGGTAACTGGCCTAAGCCTGGAAGTAAGACAAGAGTAAAAGTAAAATTAAAGAAGAAAAACGAAAACCCCCCACACAGTTATATCAATGGCATCCTTCTGTCTCTCCAGACAATGGTGCATCACCGTGGTTCAAGGTTGCACTTCCTCGTGCGGCTGAGCAGGCCTACCCTTGAGTGACAGTCTTTTTTACAGCCTTTGCACACGTGTTCCGTGAATTCTATTTTCTTCGCCTTTCTTCTAGCCCTTTTTATCTATGGTCTCCTCCATTCTACTTTCCTCTGCTATTTTAACCCCTTCCCTGACAGCACTGCGCCGGGTTGACCGATCCTCTGCCTTCTCCTCCCAGTCACTTGTGCTTATTCTGGCTGCTCTCATGTCCCTCATGCAGACATCTTTGTAGCGGAGGCGTGGCGACCTGTTTTCCTCTTTCCAGATGCAGATTCTCCATAAAGGAGGTCGTTAGGGATTCTGCCTGGACTCATTCTTCTTACATGTCCTAGCCATCTTAGGCGTCTTTCACTGAGGACTGCAAACATGCAATTATATATTGAGTTAAAAAAAAGAAGCTATTATATTTTGAATAATGTAATTAAATCAGTTAAAAATAACATCTTTTTTTTGTTTTAAACAAAATTTTCAGATCCTCTTTTACAATTAGATATTTTAGAATCTAGTCTTAGACTTAAAGAGTAATAAATGAGTAGGCCTACACAATCACAGAAAACATTTTACACTAAACATTCTGAACACCAAAACTTTTCCAATTCACAATATGTAAATACATATAGTAAAAAGCATTACATTATGGTAAATATATATTATATATATATATATAGCAAACTGGGGGTCCGCTGCTTGCACCCATGCCTAAAAAAAGACAAAATTTGTTGAGATTATCAGAAATGTGTCAGCTCAACATTTTAGGGGATCCTCCTTATTAAAATATGGCATTTGTGTGACATCAGAAATTATAGAGCGTTCTCAGTAGGCGGAGCTTAAGTTTTTTGTGTAAATTTAGTGACGTATTTGTGTAAATATAGAACCCACTTGAGGTACAAACGTAACGTGGTGAAAGTAAAGTACTTCTTTATCTTGCAAAATTCACATCTGAATATTGGCTATCCTACTAAAAAATAAGGAGGTAAATAGTAGTACTGTAGATTAATTGATTAATGTGATTAGGCTAGGGCCAGCTAGACCTATTTACACTTTCAATTTCACTTTATATGCCTACACTTTTAATGTTTCGTAGGCTAGGCTACGATGTCAAGTGATATTGTTGGTGAATAGGCTATCTAGTCAAGTCACTATTAGGCTCACATCGTCTATGATCTATGTCTATGATAATAATAAAATAGTCTATTTTATTTAACATACATAATACAGCTTAAATCCTAATAAGACTTAAAACACAACACATCATTTAAAAAAAGCTCGAGCCTATATGAAACTTTATTAATACAGCGGCCATATTTAATTGTACACCATTACTCAAAGTAAACACAAATCACGTGCTTTTTGTCACGGGATTGCAAACGCCCTATTAATGAGAACATCAAAGATTGAAAGATTCTTAAGCAATAATTTAGTTTGCAGATAGATAGATATCTTTTTTTTGAAGTGTAAAAAACAACCCTGTTTAACATGGCATGTAGGCATGGCTGTCTAACCGCAGTGCATTAGCTTGTCATTGTCATTTGAAAAGTCTCTTGTTCAGACCCAAAAATGGCTGGATTTATGCTACAGGTCTCCAGGGTTCAGAGTTTATCTGGTATAATTTAGAGACGATAAAGCTTCTGGGGCAGTGTGCTTGCCACTCAATCCTATTTTATGCTGTGGCTGCAAAAAGTGGTTGAAGCTGCTTTAACTAGCTTGTGGGACCATTTTGTGAGAAGCTTTGGTTGTTTGGTTAGGTCTTGACTATTATCAGAAATTTTCATTGGCTGGTTAGTCTTGACTATTTTCAGAAATTTTCATTGGCTGGTTAGTCTTGACTATTTTCAGATATCTTCATTTGGCTGGTTAGTCTATACTATTTTCATACATTTGGACAAAGAATTTCCTAGTTTTGACAAAGAATGTCAGTTTTTTTTTATTTTGACAGTGTTATGTTTCTGACAAGATGTCACATTTTTTTGGAGACTGTCTTGGCACTAAGCATCATTACATGTCACTACAAAGCATCCGTTTATATGTCATATTGATTTCTTACTTGCATCAATAGTGAATGTAGAGATGACAGGACATACTTAATGCAAGCCCCCCAAAAAACATACCAAGGAATAGGTTTTAAGCTCTGCGACAATCTGATTGCATACTTGACATCTCTTTGAAACTGTATATTTGTTCAGCTGTACGATCAACTTGGCCGTTCCCTTACTCCCTCCACCGCTCACCCGGCCTCTCTACCGCCCCCCCCCCACAACATTACACCCTTCCTTTGTCCACGCCTGACATTCTTCAAATCCCCCCCCCCTTTCCCCACAAACACAGACTGCATAATGCAAAGAGAGATGAGCATGTCCATGCTATACAAAACAGGTGCATGGGGGGGGGGGGACTGATGTAAATTAATGAATAGTTAGAGCAAGGGATGCAAAGAAAGTTATAGTCATAACAGCTGATGTGAATAAAAGTTATAGTCATAACAGCTGATGTTAATAAAAGTTATAGTCATAACAGCTGATGTTAATAAAAGTTATAGTCATAACAGCTGATGTTAATAAAAGTTATAGTCATAACAGCTGATGTTAATAAAAGTTATAGTCATAACAGCTGATGTTAATAAAAGTTATAGTCATAACAGCTGATGTTAATAAAAGTTATAGTCATAACAGCTGATGTGAATAAAAGTTATAGTCATAACAGCTGATGTTAATAAAAGTTATAGTCATAACAGCTGATGTTAATAAAAGTTATAGTCATAACAGCTGATGTTAATAAAAGTTATAGTCATAACAGCTGATGTTAATAAAAGTTATAGTCATAATAGCTGATGTTAATAAAAGTTATAGTCATAACAGCTGATGTTAATAAAAGTTATAGTCATAACAGCTGATGTTAATAAAAGTTATAGTCATAACAGCTGATGTTAATAAAAGTTATAGTCATAACAGCTGATGTGAATAAAAGTTATAGTCATAACAGCTGATGTTAATAAAAGTTATAGTCATAACAGCTGATGTTAATAAAAGTTATAGTCATAACAGCTGATGTTAATAAAAGTTATAGTCATAACAGCTGATGTTAATAAAAGTTATAGTCATAACAGCTGATGTTAATAAAAGTTATAGTCATAACAGCTGATGTTAATAAAAGTTATAGTCATAACAGCTGATGTTAATAAAAGTTATAGTCATAACAGCTGATGTGAATAAAAGTTATAGTCATAACAGCTGATGTTAATAAAAGTTATAGTCATAACAGCTGATGTTAATAAAAGTTATAGTCATAACAGCTGATGTTAATAAAAGTTATAGTCATAACAGCTGATGTTAATAAAAATTATAGTCATAACAGCTGATGTTAATAAAAGTTATAGTCATAACAGCTGATGTTAATAAAAGTTATAGTCATAACAGCTGATGTTAATAAAAGTTATAGTCATAACAGCTGATGTTAATACAAGTTATAGTCATAACAGCTGATGTTAATAAAAGTTATAGTCATAACAGCTGATGTTAATACAAGTTATAGTCATAACAGCTGATGTTAATACAAGTTATAGTCATAACAGCTGATGTTAATACAAGTTATAGTCATAACAGCTGATGTTAATACAAGTTATAGTCATAACAGCTGATGTTAATAAAAGTTATAGTCATAACAGCTGATGTTAATAAAAGTTATAGTCATAACAGCTGATGTTAATAAAAGTTATAGTCATAACAGCTGATGTTAATACAAGTTATAGTCATAACAGCTGATGTTAATACAAGTTATAGTCATAACAGCTGATGTTAATACAAGTTATAGTTATGTCAGCTGACGATAATACACGTTTTTTATTAGCATGTTGTTCACATTAGTTTTAAAACCGTTCAAATGTATTCATGCAGATAGATGAGAACTGTTCTCTGAGGTTTATCTTCAATGCGTTTAATGAGTTATCTGTGTTGCAAGCTAGTATAGGCTACTGCCCTAATTGTTTAGCCGACCAGTATCAGTCTTTCAATACGTCCATGTTAAAATGGGTTTTGGTAAATTTGGGAAAAAAGACCAAAGATTAGGGAAAATGGGTGACTTTAACTAGAATGTCTATAAGTACGGAAAGTATTTCACAAACAAAATGGAGGTCGACAACATTTTGATAATAGTTTGCCAAAGTAGTATTTCTATTTCGTTCAGCGTGCCGAGAGTCTAAATTGTATCTAAATTGTATCGTGCTCTGGCACTCAGTCTTGACACTACAGTTAAAGGGGTCTTTTGGGTGCCATTGAAAATCGCTCACGCGTTCCTTGTGTTGCCGACTCTACAGTAGACTATATAGGCTATATATTGGTTTTGTGAATTTTTTGTTGTTGAAAGTTTGGTGGGCAAAGTTAGTTTTGACACGGTGTTTGAGAAAGTAAACCCTGATAGATGACCAGTTTAGGACCAAGGTGCTGCAGCTGGTAGAATCTTCAATCATAGTGTTGTTATCTTCAATCATAGTGTTGTTATCTTCAATCATAGTGTTGTTATCTTCAATCATAGTGTTGTTATCTTCAATCATAGTGTTGTTATCTTCAATCATAGTGTTGTTATCTTCAATCATAGTGTTGTTATCTTCAATCATAGTGTTGTTATCTTCAATCATAGTGTTGTTATCTTCAATCATAGTGTTGTTATCTTCAATCATAGTGTTGTTATCTTCAATCATAGTGTTGTTGTTTCTAACATACGAAATGAAATACACCGGTGGGACTAAAAACATTGTTGTTGTTTTTCTGCTGTGCTGTGTTTTTTTTAGAGACCTGGTCCATGGTTCGTTCACATGACTATCGGTTCGTACACAGGACTGTCAATAAACAGCCTCTGGTTCTAGCTCTGCCGCCGACCAATCCCCGCCGCACTGCAGGAGTTTTGGTCCTGGTGGACGTCAACACGTAATTATCTTCTATCTAGAAGGAACTTCTGTAAACGTACCAAGTTTGAGTATTGAGACAATATTTTTGTATTTAGCCTTGATTATTAGAATAGTGGAGCAGGTGGGGTAGATTTATTGACTTTCACTCACTTTTTTCTCTCTATCAATCACACACACAACTCACTTTCTCTTTTACACACACGCACGCGCACGCACCTTCCTGCCAATTTTGTACTTCTGGTGGCTGGTGGGATTCAGTTGACCTTAACCTTGGACTCTTTTTTTTTTCTTGTTCTTCTCTTCCGCTGACTGTGTACTTTATGAAACGAAAAACGACTCCCCCCCCCCCCCCACCGAAATGCCCCGTTTTTTTTTCTTTCGCCCTCCATCCTTCTCAGCCGCCAATGTTTCCGTCTCCCGTTACACCTGTGTCACTTCCATCCCCTCCCCTCCTTCCTTCCCCCCCCCAAATCCCCCCCCCCCCCACTTGAGACATCTTTTGGCGGTGGGTGTGTGGGTGTCGTAGAGTATAGTCCCCAGGGTAGGAAAGAATGAATGACAAGTGAAACAAAGGCCCCGGGGGTGGGGGTGCGGACGGGGAGTGTGGCAGGAGAGAAAGAGAAATCGGGTGACACTGATCAAATACGCCGACACTTTGAAGGAGGCGGAGGGAGGGGGGGTGGGTTCAAGGCTATTTGTCCACCTGGGCAGATGACTCTAGTGGGAGGAGGAAATTACACCCCCCCCCCAAACCCACCCGTCCTCACATTGGCCTCCACAGTCGACACATTCATCACCCCCCTCCCTCCCCTCCCTCCCTCTTTCCTCAACTCTATCCATCCTCCAGCTTGTTTACTAGATGTAATACAGTTTTAAAAAAAGAAAAGGGTGGGGCGCTTGTGCAATATGAAACGGCGGTTTTGGAAAGGGGGGGGGGGGGCGGAGGCTGTTAAAATGCACACAAACATCTCGCTGCAAAACGATTCGAGGGCCGGAGGGGGGGAGTTAAGTGTTGGGATGTATGTGATTTTGAGGCAAATAATAGATCTATAATATAAACCCAAAGCACTTAATTATTTAGTACTTATTTTTTTAAGTGAACAGCAATTCGAGTATATTTACATTTTTCTAACGTGTATAACGCCCATTAATGCGTGTGTGTCTGTGTGTGGGGCTACTCTTTCTATATAAGCAACCTACCTTTGAAATCCTAATTACATTTAGATTTAAACATTAGGCATACTTCCAGTTTTTTTTTTTTTTTTCACCAGTCGTCGTTCATTGAGATACCTTCACGCACAAAAATTTACAAGGGAAAATATAAAGAATACTTAAAGATTGGAATGCGATGAGAATCTGCGAAACTGGGAAGTGTAGGAGGTGATGATACCTTGCGTAATTCATTTGGTTCTTCGTGAAACATAAGCCCTACACGAAAGTTCTCCAGTGCGCTGGATTCTGGGCAGACTTTTTTCAGTTCACCCCATGAAAGGTTGCAAGTTTTCATTTCCTCATTGCAGGAGCGTCTCCGGGTGGTCTTAGGGCGACCAACCCGTCTTTCCCCTGGTTTCCCTTGCAAACCTTGTCGGGCGATGTCCAGTGTTTTATTTTCCGTCGAGTGTGTCCTATCCACCGTCATTTTTGCCTGTCAATCTGCTGTTCTAGTTGGTCCTGGTTTGTTTGCCGCCACCAGAAAATGTCGGAGTATTATTGCTATCTTTGTGCTGCCAAATGTGCGTCGATGTCCTATATTGTTGATAAATATTAGCAAGACAATTTTATTTCAATAGTGTTTGATAAAGCTTCTGTATTCTCAATTGGTATTGTTTTTACCCAGTAGATCCCAAATATATCGCAATAAATTCTCTACATTATGAACTTCATTGCCCCACCCCATTAGTAAAGTAGCCCGTCGGACCATAATTGATCTTAGGGGCCGGTGAAGCAGCGTTCACCAGTTTCTGTGGCCACGGCATACAAGGGGGTTTAATGTTGGGTGCCCATCAGAGCTGGATAGACTCAGAGACACCCTCGAGCGTCGCGGGAAAATATCATAACCTTCACCGGGAACTTCGGTCCGCCAGCCGAGCGCGCTGCCGCCACTGTGACCCCACTCCACCCCACATTACCTTTATTATCGGGGGAGGGGGGAGCTACTATAAGCTTTGATTTATGATGAACAAAACATTAGTATTTTGTTTTAATTCTCAATGCTAAAAAAAATAAATATTGAAAATTGTATAATAACAGTAACATCAAAAGAACAACACCCGTGCCTCCCTCGGCACGCGCTGGGGGGGGGGCAATACTTCCCAAAGCGCCAAGGCTATGATAAAACTTTTAAAACAGTAGTTACTATTTCGTGGAGAGAAAAAAAAAACGGGAAGGGGGTGTGGCATCATTTGGTTTATAAAACTGGATTTAAAAGAACAAAACAAAAAAACATCGTCTCATGTTGCCCAGATTTCTTTCAATGTTCAACATTCTATTTTCTTTATTATAGCAACAAAAGGCTACTTTTTGGGTTGTTGTTGTTTTTTTTTTAGTTTGTATTTACCCCTTATTCTTTCCATGTCAAAAACTGAAATAAAGGGGAAGGAAATCCTTTTGATAATAACAAAAAAAGAAATAATACAGAACTGGGTTGTCTTCTTCTGCCCAGCTAGCATTTTATTTCTTTCTTTTTTTTATGGATTGGCCCCTTTCCAAAGTAAAAAAAACGTTTTTTTTTTTTTATGTAGCACACTTCCGTCCAAAGTAGATTTAGGGAAGAGATTTTTTTTTTAAGAGAGAGAGAGAGAGGTAGATTGTGGTTGTGTGTTCATGTTTGTAAGTCTGTGTATGTGTGTGTATGTCTGTGTGTGTGTATGTCTGTGTATGTGTGTGTTTGTCTGTGTATGTCTGTGTATGTCTGTGTATGTCTGTGTATGTCTGTGTATGTCTGTGTATGTCTGTGTATGTCTGTGTATGTCTGTGTAAGTCTGTGTAAGTCTGTGTAAGTCTGTGTAAGTCTGTGTATGTCTGTGTATGTCTGTGTATGTCTGTGTATGTGTGTGTATGTGTTGAGGCAAAGACTAAAGTTCCAGAATACCATGGCACTATGCCACACGCACCTTTACTTTTTGTTTTTTTTTTAAGTTTTTTTTTTATGAATTACCCATTTCCATTTTGCATATCTATGTTTGTTGTTTTTTTTTTCTATCAAAATTTAGCCACTTCCCCTACACCCTCCTCCCCCCCCCCCTATTTTTTTTTACCGATTCTTTCCATATCCTCCCCATCTCCCTGTTTCAGACCTGCCTACCCGTACGCTTTGGGCGTATTTTCGTACGCTTTAGGATACAAAATACGGCTGTTACACCGAGCGTCTTAAAAATACGACTTCTTGAATAAAAAAATATGATTTCGCAATTTTTCGTTTTTATTTCTATTTTTTTCGGTAATTAGACGATCACTAAACCACAGTTACATAAAACCGATGTTTTGATTGGTCGAAAATGGATATCGTCGGTTTCAATACCTAACTTGTTACACGGCGCGGCGACCTTGACCTGATATCCTTTTTTTCCTCTCGCAAATATCCAAATTCGGCGATCAAAAGTATGGTTGACAGCATGGTTACACAGCGTGCACGAAATCATGAAACAGATGACGAAGAAGCTTCCGAGTCTGCTCTGAGTAAAAAAGCGAAGGGGTAGGCTATTCTGCTTGGGTACAAGAGTTTAGAGTGCCGGCTATCGGCCAATTTAAGTTCTGAGAAACTATAAATGATCAACTTTTTTCTTTCATGAAAACTTAAAAGGCGAAATAAAACGCATGTGTGATTCTATATTTATTTTTAGGTCAGGGTTTCCCTAGTTTTTGCTTTCGTGGCCTATTCGTGCCTACTGAGTTTTAAAAACTTTTTTTTAGCGCAATCCCGTAATGTAGCTTTTTTTTTTGGACCCTGTAGTTTCATAGGCTATAGTCTAGATCTATATAAATCTCCAAGAAGTCAACGTTTTTTTGGTCTGACATGGCTATCGGTAGGCCTAATAAGCCTACTTCACGCGAATTTGTTTTTAGGTCAATCTGTACATCACGCACGCTTTACTCGCGGCTTTCTTTTAAATTCTTGACTTTTTATTTTACTAACGGAGAGATTAAAACTCGTTGTTTTCATTACAATAAAACTTTTGTTTATCAGCCTACTAAAACGAAAGCAACTATTTATTAATATTAATAGACTTGATCTCGGCTCAACGTCGGGGTTTCAATTACTACTATCAATGATTCAATGATGTAAAATCGTCACTATAAACTTGTTTTTGTACAACACGGAGCTCGCTGTAGGCCCTACATTGTTAGTAGTACCTAATTTGTTACACGGCGCGGCGACCTTGACCTGATATCCTTTTTATCCTCTCTCGCAAATGTCCAAATTCGGCTATCAAAAGTATGGCTGACAGCAAACTTACACTGCGTGCACGAAATCATGAAACAGATGACGAAGAAGCTTTCTAGTCTGCTCCGAGTAAAAAAGCGAAGGTGTATTCTGCTCGGAAGCAAAAGTTTATAAATAAATATTCTATGAAATATAAGTACTTGCATGTGTCATTGAAAAGTGACACATCGGCACACTGCACTATTTGTCATATCGACTTCTTGGTGGGACACGGAGGGCTCTATGACTGTAAGAGACATGACGAATCGGAGTCGCACCAGAAACTGGCTGTTGAGAAAGAAAAGTCTAGGCCTACACAAAATATTAGGTCTTTTCTTGTGAAGCCTGAGCCCGTCGCTTGGGAGGAGCAACTTCAGCATGATGTGACTCGAGCAGAAGCAATGATTTGCAACATCATTGTGGATAATAACTTGTCGCTGTCGTGCTCTGATGTGCTGACAAAGGCTGTGGCGTCGATGTTGACTTGTTGATGCATGCAGAAGTTGCAGACGTCAAATTGCAGGAGTCTTGCAGGTTCAGCAATCTGGAATTCATCATCAACAGATTTCCTGTCCTGGTCACCAACACCTCACTAGACAAAGTTGCTGAGCAGGTCTGCCTATATCAATCTACTGATGTGTCAGGGTGCATCAAGGACAGAATTGGTTTTCTATTGCTGAAATTAAGCATGAAGATACTGACAGCTTGATGTTTGAAGACTTGGCGAATGTCATGTTGGGGCTTCTCACATACCATTCTCACCAATGCGAACGTGTTTTCAGCTGTGTGAAGGACACCACAGCATTCCTCAATGTCTGACCAGACCATGGAGAGCCTTCTGGTGCTCAAGTCCCGGCCATGTGGGCATTTTGGAGTCTGTAAAGGCTCTTAATGATAAAGACTTAAAACTTCTGAAAGGGGCATACTACCAGAGTCTAAAGAAGAATGACCAAACAACTAGTTGAAGTAACCAAATGGAGGAGGACAGAAAAATTATTGAACACACACCAGCTGTCTTTTTCATTAACATTTACAACATACATTTATTAAAGTGTGCTGAAAATACAAAACAGATTTTCTTTGCTTGTTTTAAACATTAAATGAAACAACTGTTTAAATTTTAATGACTATTATTTTGAATAATTGGTGCGATAGATGACAATTATTATTGCATAGTACACTTGACCTCGGAAAAGTACACTTTAGCCTTCTCAAGAATACTCCAAGTGTTTTTCCAGGGTAGACAGGTCTGCTGTTTTATCTGAAACCTTCCCCCCCCCCCCTCTAACCCGGCCCCGCTTCAACTCCCCCCCTCTATTCGTTCATTTCTCCTCTGTATCCAGAATGAGTGTGGCCGCGCAGATTGAGTGTAAGGTGAAGGTCAGATTACTAGCCATTTAAAACATTGAGAAAGAGAGAAAAGTCTGGAATTATTTTAGTACTGGAGTGGGTATGATGTCCCCTCTACCTCCCCCTTTTATTATTTACTGGTATCGACATCGTAAGGGAGTTATCTATTGACGAGCTCCTTTGGGGGGGGGGGGGGTCCCCCACACAATGACGTAAGTTCCGGTGCACCAGTGCATACCGTGTGTACTTGTGCGCACTAATGCACGGTGTAAATACCTGTATATGTCGGGGGTAGCTGTGTGTGTGGGTGCACCTGTTTGTTCACCAAGACCCGATGGGTAGCTCGACCAAGGGCTGCACCCCCTCCCCAGTGTGTGGGCTGAATTCCTCCCACACACTTACACACCACACACATACGATTCATCCCAATCGCTGCTAACCTCGTTTATGTGAGTGATGGTTGCGGGCGTGCGTGTTTGCGTGTATCGGCAGAACGCCGGGTTTGCAGCCTGAATGACTCTAGTTCGAGCCCCGCACTTCTGTAGACCAACAAAGTCTGTTAATGACCCTGGAGTGGGCTTATATATTACACAGCCACTAGTTTTACCATACATTTTACTTATATAGACCAACAAAGTATTTCAACGAACCTGGAGTAAGCTTTGTATAAGCATTGAGTGAGGCGCTATATAAGTGACCAATTACTACATATTAGGCTACATACTTGTTAGTTTTATCCAACATTTTACTTCTTTCATTCACGGTAAGTAATTAAAGTATTTCATGCGTGCGTCGTCGGATGAAGTAGCGTTCACCAGTTTACGTGGCCACGGCATACTAGGGATTGTTTGGCCGGCACAATGCCCAGTCGTCTTTTCCCTAACTAATCCTAGGTACCCATTAGAGCTGGGTAGACTCCTGACCAACCTCTAGACTGGGGAAAACAAACCTAGCCACCACCAGGACACGAACCCGGGATCTACCCCCACCGCTTCGTTTCCCCACTTGAATTTACGGTAAAGCAGCCACTATTGCGTTTTCCATTGAACCTGGGTGATTCGTCTTGCTTTACTCAAGCGAATGTTTCTTCGTCGTGTGAATAGAACATGATATTAAAAGCTTTTTCTAACTAGGTAACAGCATCAGCACAGAAAAAAAACAACCTGAATGAAACATTATGCCCCTGTTTCTTAGCAACCACTGGTTTCATAACGACGCTTGAATAATTGAGGAGGCGGGGTGGGAGGGAGGGAGGGGAGAGCTATGGTTGCGTATGTGTGTGCGTGCTCGCGCATGCCACATATTTCACACCTATTCATTGTAGGAGAGAGCCCCCTGTGCCAATATTTCAATGTGAATGTAGAGCGCCGCTGTGATTGTGAATGAATGGCAGGTGTGCTAATGATGTGCCAAATGTTGACGGGGGGTGGGGTGACGGTTCTTCACACCTCCCTTCTAAAAGACTTACAATCCCGATTTCTCATTCTGGAAGACAGGCGGAACAAGTTTTGTTTTGTTAAAAGTGTGGTGTGATCAAACTGTGTGTTATGGTCAATGGTTACGATACTGCCAAGTAACTGGACATTACATTGTTGTCTAATGGCGTTGGTTTAAAGTTTAAACTGTTCAATCTCTCTCTCCTACCCCCCCCCCCACACACACACACAACCAACACCGCCCCGTCCCTACCAAACCAAACTTCTGTCTGCCCGAAGTACTAGGGGGAAATGCTGCTGTATCCGCCCGCACAAGTACAGACGCACGGGTCCCATAATTAGAACCAGGTGGTCGGCCGGGGGAGGAGGGGGTGGGAGTGAGTACGTGTGTGTGGGATGGGGGTGAGTAAGTGGGAGGGAGGGGGAAGAGAGGTTGATTCAACAGGTGATCTACAACAAACATCCGCTCTGGCAACATTCACTCTTCTACCCTCGCATATCCGCTCTTCTCTTTCTCTCTCTCGCTCTCTTATCTCTCGCTTTGCCATGTCACTCCCACCCCATCTTCCTTCTTCATCTACCATCTTTTCAAATTCTCTCTCTCTCTCTCTCTTCCTACACATCTTCCAGCATGTATTATTCCAAGGCGTGAGTCATATTCTGTGAGTGGGAGCTGCTCACTTAGCTTCTCGTAAAAAAAAAATGTATCCTAACTTTCCTCAGCCATTACTGCAATGGCTTTTGCTGGCCGCTGCTGTTAGTTGAATTTCCACATTCTGTCCAAACTCAAGTGTTTGTATCTTTGTCTTGGCTTTATATTCGTATTTAGTGTAGTTGGTTGAAGGTCAAGTCTGTTTGATGTAAGAGTAAAAGCTATTGCTATTGGTGTAACAGTAAAAGCTATTGCTATTGGAGAGTAAAGAGTAAAATTACTAAAAAGTCTGCACTTTCAAAAGTAAATTGTATTCTGGTGTTTACGTAATATATTTTTGTCGTAGTTAGTATCTGTAGGCTCCGTGGATAGGCGTAAGAGGCATTGCTCTTCTTATTAGAAGGAGCGTCTGTAACATATGAGATCAATAAGTTCTAACTTGAAACTACTATAACAATATATTACAATGCTCTCGGATGTAACATAATGATAAAAACATTTGTCTTATTCCATATGCAAGAAATAACGCATGTAAGTGTTCTGTCTTACCGAGGATCGCCCAGGCATGGAATGGGTTGCCTAAACAAACCGGGAACATTAATAACTTAACATCATTCACAAGTTGCAAGACTGCTTTGTGGCGTTCTCTGTGTAGGACTGCTGTTCACGTTGGTCATTCACGACTTCACAATAAGAGATACGATTGTCAATGGTCAGTCGTGTGCGATGACCAAATGGCATTGGCGGTGTTATAAAGCACTTTGCACAATGTTAAAAAAATGGACTTAAAGTTCTATACAATGTTAAACTATGACACAGTCGTGCCCATCGTGCAGCTATATGCATTCATTGTTTGTCATTTTGAATGGTTACCTACGGACGTTTTTTTATTCCTATTTCAAGACTTCTCCAAGTTTTGTTCTCATTGCGCTAAGTATTCATTGTGCTAGAACAGACTCTTCACAATTAAATACTGTTATGTTATAAACAAGAAGAAACGGTTAAATGCTGTAATGTTATAAACGTGTCTGTGTGATGAGGTGGGGGGGGGGGGGTGCGAGGTGTCTTATATAGAGGGCCTATGTTTTAAATGTCTGCACCTGCATCTATTGAAAAAATGGCAAGCACTCGACAAGACCGCTACATTTCTTCCCGCCATTCACAACCCCATCCCCCCGTCTGGTCTTGATAACAATTAGTGCAGAACAGTGTAAGGTGAAACCTAATGGAAGGTGGGGGGGGGGAGGGGAGCAGGGGAGATGCCGCCCCCAGGTCCTCTCTTTTCTTTACACCCATGTGGGGCATTTAACAGAAAAAAAAACAACTTCTATGATGAAACCTCCAAACAATAATACCCGCCAATTTGTTGGGCGAAAAATTGTATGGGGTTTTTACAAGGACGTGTCAGCGGAATGGGTTTGATACCATCAACTAGCTGTAAGATCTGCTAACTGGTTTTTATATCATGCACACCTGTACACTGTAGACACACATGCTGAAACTTTTAGTTTTGTTTTGAAAAGTTTTCAATAAGAAATAAACTATTGGGGGAAAAAAATGTTCAACTAGATGTTGATATTCCTACGGTTTTTTAGTTGATAAAGGAGACATTAAAAAGTCGTCTTCGTCTTGTATGCAGATATGCATAGTTTATTGCATAGTGGTATCGAATAGCCTGGAGCATTTCTATAATATCTATGTGCACAGCAATAATTCTTTGGTTACTAATGTTTGATCCTAAAACTATTCTTTAGAGTTGAAGACATTGCAGTTACGAAAATTGCAAAAAATAAAATGTCCCGAGAGATCAAAGGATATCCGAACAAATCAAAATAGACTAATTAAACTATTTATGATTGGAGCCTTTACTTTTTGAACAGAGAAGCAGTTGACTTCTGTTGGTCACTCATTATTATGGTGCAGTTATTGGTATTGGTCATTCATTATTGTGCTGCATTTATTGGCCATTTAATATTATGGTGCAGTTATTTGTAGATTATTTGTCATTCATTGTTACGGTGCAGTTATTGGTAGGCCTATTGGTCGTTCATTTTTATGGTGCAGTTATTTGTATTGCTTCACCCATTATTATAGTGCAGTCTTTTTATATTGTTCATTATTATCATGCAGTTATTTCTATTTCTCAGCCATTATTATTCAATCCTTGTTACGCAAATGTCAATAGTTGAATATATTTGTAAAGTAGTTAAAGTCATTTTCTGACATATTGGTCCATGGGAGCACTCACAAGTTTCAGAGGCAAGCGTTTTGGTGTGATAAGCCTAATGTCCAACAACCTGTTACTTTTCCTCAACTAGTGTCAGGTACCTGACTGTTATAGCTGGATAGACTGCAGGGAACCTTCACAATACCCATGAAAATATACCCTTGAGTTAATCTGATTTTGATCTTCCACTAGATCATTGGGGGCACAGTGCAGCTTGCTCGACTGGTGTAAAGAAGGTCCTGGGTTCGAATCCTGGTGCAGGCTAGGATTTTTTCCTTGGTCTGGAGTGTGTCTCTGAGTCTACCCAGCTCTGATTGGTACCTGACCTTAGTTAACTTTTTAGTTTATTTTAAATTATTTAAGTCTTGTCACCTTTGTCTTTCCAGGTCAAGGCCATCACAGGCATGGGCACCACCATTGATGTTATCCTGATCAATGGCACAATCAACGAAGGGGACACCATAGTGCTGGCAGGAACCGAGGGGCCCATAGTGACTCAGATCAGGGGTCTGTTAATGCCCCAGCCCATGAAAGAGTTGCGTGTCAAGGTTAGTTATTTTTTAGAGTTTTGTAAAACCTTTTATATCTCCTAATACCCCTAATGTTGTGTTTCAATTTATGTTGTATATTGATAATATAATTCTAAATCTTGTATTTGACTATTTAGGTCATAAAAATCTCTACGGGTATCAGTTGAAATAACATGATTTAAATAAATCATATTTGATATTGAAAATGTTCTGCAAGCTGACTGTTGTTCAAAGAATGTACTAATTGATGATCAGCCTTCAATTATACTGTTTGGTCACCTTATTGAAATTTATGATAAAACAATGAAATTTGTGCATAATAAGATGTCAACTTAGTATATATATTAGTACTTTAAAACAAACTGGATCGCTAACATAAATCCTAATGGAAATCTAGTATTAAGGTGACACCATTATGATCCCAAATTTACAGTGACCAGTTCTAATAATGGATAATGCAACATCTTTAAGCATTTATAAATTTATAGACCTGGTTTTTGAGATTCAATCGTATGCCAAGCATCTGTACTTTACTGTACCCATGGGCCTCAAAATCTGTGAATATATGCATTCCCACTAAGAGTACACTGGTGGGCCTCCCTGTTTCGCATCCGAGGATCCTTTCACTGCTGAGAGGTTCCGAGAGACAGTGGAAAGAAAGCAATGTGCACAATAGCCTGTCTCAACCCTGCGATGGTGCCTGGATGTCCAGTCCTATAGTTTTGAATTTGTCATTTTGTGCTATTGAGGACACAGGGCATGTATATGAGCGAGCCGAGGGGATAGAATTGTAGTGTGTGTACTGCAGAGACCAGACCCTATGTTACATGTGGATGGGTAGGCTCAAACAGTATCTTGGTGTGCCTCTCTTGATCTGCCCTTTCACATCATTATGCTCTGGACATAAGTGCCGGAGGGGCAACGTCTATTGTTTTTTTTTAGACAATTATAAATCAGAATGCCAAGCATTAGTTTTAGTAGTTTTGACTAAAACTTTCAAGTCTAGTCAGAATTGAACAGCATGAAACTTATGTAGCTCACCGTGTCTCTTCCCCCAGAGCCAGTATGAACATTTCAAGACTGTCAAGGCTGCCCAGGGTGTGAAAATCATAGCCAAAGATATGGAGAAGGCCCTGGCTGGCCTGCCTTTGTATGTGGCACATGATGAGGATGAGAAGGCGTATTACAAGGTTTGATTTTTTGATATAACAAAATGTTTTCTAATTACAAACAATACACTTGCTATATGTGTATAGCATGTTGAAATAGTTTTCATATTGTTTTTAGAATTATCTTGAATCCATTTTGAGTTAGGCCTATTTATTTCAATTAATTATGGCCTTGAGATAATTTGTGTACACTTGTATAGATTTATTATGACATAATAACACCAATATATGTTCGTGTGTTCTCAAATTCTCTACAACTTTCTAGTAAGCATCTTCTTTTGCATTCTGATAACTTCTGGAAAAATTTATTTTAGCACTTTCTGAAACAAAATATATTATAAAGCATGCAGTGGTGTAGTTATGGTGTTGTTGTTTTGCAAAATGATAAAGAAGCTACTTATTATCGACCAGTGAAATTGAATGTTATTTTTGTACACAGGTTCAAGCATAAAATTCGACTTTAAACGTTCACAGAGTGGCTTGAGTGTATTATTTCATAGTGAACCAGACCCTAGACCTACCCAGGCTGTGACACACATAAGGATTAGTGCAGCTGGAACAGTCCATGTCGCTTACTATAGATCTTAGTATAATGATGTGTTTTTATTTTTTTTGTAGGAAGAGGTGGCAGCTGTTTTAAAGGACACCCTGGAAGCCATCAAGGTCCAGGAGAGAGGAGTGTTTGTGCAAGCCTCAACCCTGGGATCACTGGAAGCACTGCTGGAGTTTCTCAAGACTTCGGAGATTCCTGTAAGCATGTCTACCACTCACTGGTTACGCCAAGCTCTAAATTGGTTTTTAAATGTGTTCTCTGCGTTATGTATATTTACTTTTACAAACGTGTGAGCTAGTCCTTATGTAGATTTTTTATCTTTCAGTATGCTGGCATTAGTATTGGTCCAGTTCATAAAAAGGATATCATGAAAGCATCTGTCATGTTGGAACATGATTCACAGTAAGTACTTTTTTTAAACGTATTATTGTTTGAGATTTAGTAGCTTACTTTTCAGTACTGGACTTTTCAGAATTGTAAATGTCTGTGATTTAGTACTGGATTTTTCAGAATTATAAATTTAGTTATTTAGTACTGGGCTTTTCAGAATTATAAATGTCAGTGATTTAGTACGGGACTTTTCAGAATGATTTGAACCACTGGGCATTAGACTGATCCAACACAATACCCTATTATGCTATGGCCATGTTAACTATTGAACGCAGCACTTCTTTGCCCAATGGCCTCAAAGCTGGCGAAGTGTGAACCCATTAATACACTTCCACCAAGAGTACATCTGTGGGATAACACATTGGGGACATAGTTGCGGGTCATTGCACTAACAAGAGCCTCACATTGGGGGACATAGTTGCGGGTCATTGTACTAACAAGAGCCACTGAGACTCGGTGGGGAGGAATAAATGTGTGCTACAGCCACTCTTGCCAAGCCCACTGCCCTGATGACAAAGCTTATAGTCTGGTATTTGTGCTCCTGGGTGACAGTGCAGGTATACGAGGAGTGCCATCATAGAGCAATGCCATCTCGAAATTTAGCAAGTGGGGAAACATCTTAGTGCATGTGACTGCAGAGATCGTACCTTATTTCATGTGGTTTGAGGTATGGTGGCATGTCTTGGACACGGTGTGGCACCCCCTTGACCCACCTCTATCCAAGTCCCGCCTTGGACTTAAGAGCCTTTGGCTCGTCCAGTTTTTCACATCATTGATTGGTCAGACAGGGTTACTTTACTGTTTAATTTTAGCAAAACTTGGTAAAAACTGAATTTTCATCCAGGGTGTGTAAGGTGTCCCTGACCTTACCCTGCTCTGGATACCTGACATGTTTTTTGTGAAAATGAAAGTTGTTGCTTACCATTGCGCAGGCTACACAATTTCTTTTTTTTGAAAAATGTGAATGCTGCTTCACTAGCCCATGGACCAAAATTTTCTGAATGTTTTTACTCTAAGAAAAAAACAATTGTGTGTTTGCTCTGTCAGTTTCTCAAGTAATGTTGACATATGTCCAGGTACGCCGTGATCCTTGCCTTTGATGTAAAGGTGGAGAGGGAGGCCCAAGAGATGGCGGACACCCTGGGGGTGAAGATCTTCACAGCAGACATCATCTACCATTTGTTTGATGCCTTCACCAAGTACAGGGAGGACCTGAAGAGGAAGAAGCAGGAGGAGTTCCGCCACATTGCCGTCTTCCCTTGCCGCCTGAGGATCCTCCCGCAGTTCATCTTCAACACCAGGGACCCCATTGTGATGGGTGTCAGTGTGGAGGCAGGGTTCCTCAAGGAAGGGACGCCCATCTGTGTGCCAAACAAAGAGGTAAGCCATAATATTTTTTGTAATTGGGACTTAGGGGATCAGATAATATATTGTGCTCTATCTATAACTACTCTTAATTTTTGTGGTGAATGATAAGGTGTTTATATATATGTTGTCTTGTAATAAGTTGTTTTGTTTTGTTATCATGTGATAAGGTGTTTATTTGTATGTTGTCTTGTTTTCAGGTGTTTATTTGTATCTTGTCTTGTAATAGGGTAGTTATTTGTATCTTGTCTTGTAATAAAGGATGTTTTTTTTAAATGTTATCTTGAGTTTTCACATGAAAGGTTCAGATGTGTTTTTTTAAATTTACATTTGCATGGGACTTAGGCATCAAATCTACAAACATCTGTTTTTAATAATATACTTGAAATATAATACTATAATTGTGTCCTCCTCGTTCCATCCCATTGTGTTAAAATTAAAGTATTAGACCAGGGTTTGAATATCAGACTGCTGGCCCGAGGTTATTGGCTCACCTCACAAACCCTTACTGACCCCTCCCCCTTCCCTTCTCCTTCCTTGAGGGAGCCAGTAAATGCTATTGGCCATTTCTTCTTGTAACATCTAGGCCCCATTTCCACCGCCCCACATATCTATATATATTATATATAAAAAGTCAGTGTTCGTGGGTAAACCGATCCCCATTGGTTAATTTGAAAACACATCAAAGGTTAAAGTGCTGGTAGGAGATAATAGTAGTATATCAAGCCAAACTGAATTGAATGCATTTAATTTACAAAGCATGAAAAGAAAACTTCAAAAAACAATATTAATTTATTGTCCAATATTATTGACGAATATTATTCAGGAATATTTTTAGACATGATATAGGCCTAGATAGGTCAGTGACACAAAACTGACGAGTTAACTGCCAAGCGGGCGATCTGGGTTCGATTCCCCACTGATAGCTTTATTTTTTTTCTACTATTTTTTTTTTCAATTTGGCATTAATGTTTCTTGTTTTTTTAAAGATTGTAAGTATTTTAGGATTTAAAACTTTCCTAAAAGGTTTTCAGTAAATAAAATCTAATAATTATATTTTTAAAAATTATTACTTCTAGCCTATATCTTTTAGTTCATTGTAGTTTATGAAATGTTTATCTGTAGCTAATACAGATGTATTCAATATTTCACCGGGCAACGCCGTGGACTTAAGCTTGTATATATATATAAAGTAGACTGTGTGTGTGTTCAACCAATCATATTAGTCAATTTAAAGACATGTGACCTTATTGTCTCATATTATAATTTTGAAATTTCCCTTCGAGCATGTGAAAACAAAGTCGTTAACATATCGGACTAACATGCTGGAGACCCAGATTCAATTCTCCTGTTATTTTTCCACAATTTTTTTTTCTTTTAATTAATATTTAATTTGTTAAAAAAAGATTGTAAATCTACGAGCAACACTGGACAATTACATTTTTTTAACAATAAAAAGACTTGCCAATTTTTCACCCGATTTCAATATTTATTTTAAAATTTCTTTCCTAAACGTCTTCAGTAAAAAATAAAAACAAATTAATGATTAGATTTATAGCTTTCTGTTCATTGTAGTCTATAACATGTTTATCTGGAGCTTATACAAGCCGGTTTTATTTTCAACCTGGCACTTAGTTTTATATCTATAATACATATTATACTTTCGTCATTACCATTTGACATAGTTCAATATTTTATCAAGGAAATGATCCAACCTGTCTTCAATTATACATATTCATATACTCTCCCAACTCCCTCTCCCCCCCCCCCCCCCAAGCTATATGACAATAACAATAACCAACAGATATCCATTAGTTCTATCCAATAGTCTGTGTGTTATCAAATGGTATAGAGGCCTGTGGCTTGAAGATATTTAAAATGTTGACAAATTGCTGACTAGACAAACTTTGACCCTGTTCAATCTGATATGTTTAGGGGGTGGGGGCTTACAGGGATATCAGAGCACAGTTGATAACAATCTGTCAGACTTTCGGTGTTTACTTAGGAAATGTACATTGATAAATTAGCTGGTTACTTTCACTTTCAACCCCTATCCCTTCCCCCCCCCCCACACACACACTACCCTCACGACCACTCCCCCAGAATGAAAAGAAAATTACTTTAAGATACTTGTCTCTTGGTCTAGTTTTTTTCTTTTCTTCAATTTGCCTACAATTAGAAATATTACTCTCCCTTTCATGCTGCTGTCAGACGTTTTGATCTGGTCTGGTTTTGGGGGTCTGGTGCCTGAGTGTGTGTGCCAACTTCCACTTGTCAATTATTGACAGTGACTAATGTCATAATCTGACACTGGCATTTGTTTTGTTCAGCTGGAAACAAAGCCCACGCATGAACAGTGGATGATCTTTTAGAGACCATCTAATTTGTCCACAATTCATAACTTTGGACGTAAGATCTGAAGTAAATAGTGACATTAACATACTTTATAAGCAACAACGTTTCATGTGCACATGTAGGCTTCCATGTGTTGTCACTACGACAGACTAATGCATCAGTACTGTAGGATTTGGTAATCCGTTCTGCTCAGGGTGTGTCATGAGTGTCTAGTGGACCAGGTGAGGCTTAACCTCCAGAAAGTGTCAGGGTTTGCCCATGCTCCATGCCCTGCAGAACACAAAAGCAACAACAAACAAAAAAATACATTAAGGATGAGCATTGTACTGGCTACCCTGTTCCCTCATCAGTTATGGCCTACACTTCTTGTCTCTGCAGCTTTGTCCCACTGCTCAAAAGTCAGAGGGTATCTGATGTGCGGAATGAGTGATACACACATACACACAAACTGATCTGTTTACATAAACAGGACCAATAGTCACACACACACACACACACACACACACACACACTGAGAAGACGCCATTATTATATAATTGAATGAAGTGCAAATGATGGTGCACCTTTATCTGGACCAGACATGACCTTCACACGGCCGGTCACGCCATTTTCTCCTATCAATCATGGATGTAGTTTCGGGGAGTAGGGGGCGTGTGTTTACGTGGTTGAACCCAGGCAGCGCCCACTCTCCACCTATCTCATTGACCTATGATGCATTGTCTAGGTCAGTGCATCCCAAACTTTTCTGTCCGCGGATCCTTAAAAATACTTTTTCTATCTGCAAAACCCAAACATCAATTATTTTTTTTAATAAGACCTGCGAATTTTTTCTTTTTTTTTTAAATAACTTTGTATCAGTTTTGAGTTTATGGAAAAGTCTTAGAAGCGTGCCATAAGGATCTTATTGATGGTTGAACATGAACTGATAGTTGTTGATCACCAATCGCCAATATCTTTGCGGTGAAAACCATTCCTGTCTACCACTCGTCACCCAGCTAGAAATAGAAGGAAATGGTAGAAAACACCAAAATATATAATATGTGAAATAAGGTTTAATTTAAAAAACAACAACACATTTCTAGAAACGACTTTTAATTTATTAGAGACTAACTATCTGTCTATGTAAAATAGGATGTGTGTGTGTGTCGACTCTATTTCCATTGGTTGATTTGAAGTCACATGTCCTTGTTGTCTTATATTTTACTTTTGCGATTTCGCTGCGGAGGGTGTGTTCTCCTTAGCGACGTTAGTACACGGATGACATGGGTCCGAAACCAAGCTTTTTAACTTTAAATTGATAGTTAAAACGTGTATTCAATGTTATCTAGATCTCTATTAATTAAGTCTCTATTGCAGAAATCTGTCATTTTCATTTGTTCTTCAGTGTGTGTTTTAAATTCCATTGGGAGGGGAGGTGGAAGAGGGGTGCGTCCATTTAAAGTATACAAAATGTTTGTTATATTGAGTGTGGATTCCATTGTTGTGTTGCAAAGTGTTGTCACGTTGCAAAGTGTTGTCACGTGGCCCCTAGTTGAAACAGCACGGCTAGTAATCGTGTGTCACACTTGTGTATCGTGGAGAGCCATCGACCCCCCTCCTTCTTTTACCGTGTGCAGTACCCTTCTCGTCGCTCTTCAGTTTTCTGGGTGGGGGTGGGGGCACAACAAGGGTCAACATGGGGATCGGGGGGGGGGGGGGGTCGCGAATATGCATTGTATAACATCTTTCCTTCCATTTCTCTCCCCCCTCTCTCTCTCTCATAGAAATATCCCGTGATGACAAGAAGACAAACCTCTCCAAAGTTTTACTTATGTATCAGATGCTAATGCATTGAAATTGTAGGCAAAGTGTCTATTTCTAAGGGAACCGGGCGGTTGGGAGAAGGGGGGGGGGAGATAGGCATTACAAGTCTAAGCGGTCAAGTAGGGGCTGCGCTGAGACGTACTTCATTGAATATTATCACCTTGTCTGGTTCAGAGCTTCT
Source organism: Anisus vortex (assembly GCA_949126835.1). Classification (NCBI taxonomy): domain Eukaryota; kingdom Metazoa; phylum Mollusca; class Gastropoda; family Planorbidae; genus Anisus; species Anisus vortex. Next base: position 37,377,483 of record OX421502.1, on the reverse strand, counting down.
GCTTTCGTATTATTGGTTCATATTTTGTTTCTAGCCTAGTCTTTCCTTCACAAATATTATTGTATTATCAAAAGTTATGAAGCAGACTTGAGATTCCACCCCCCTCCTCCCTCTTACCCCATCGCCTCCCTCTTACCCCATCGCCTATTTTTATGTTCCCCCTTCAAAAAATACAATTTAGGATTTGGAAAAAAAAATTACGCCCTGTTGTTATTGTGGCTGTTTCGTGTTAGCTGACAGGGGAATCCGACTTGTAATAGAATGTATCTACTCTTATGGCTGAATGGGGCTTTTTAAGTTCGAATCCTGGGGAGAGGCCGACCGAAATTCGGTTCTAGTTTCGGTTTCGGTACCGAAAGTAGGCAACTGGCCTCTTTCGGCGTAGTTTCAGTTTAGGCCGAAATTAAAAAGTACTGTATCTATTACTCTGCTTCGTGATAAAATGATAGCCTACATAATACATGTAAATACAACTGTATATTACAAGTTTTAGCCTACTTAAATAGAGTACCCATAAACTACTTAATATTACACACAAATGTGCAGTCTTTTAAAATCTTTAGTTTGGAAATTCTGTTTCGGCCTAAAGCTGTAGTTAAACTTTCGGTTTCGACCGAAAGTCAATTTATAACTTTCGGCATGGTTTCGTTTTCGGCTGAAACCCAAAATTTGCCACAGAAACTGGTAAAACGCTGCTTCGCCGGCCCACTGGATCAATTATTTGGTCCGACTGGATGATACTTTGTGACGAGGGCTAAAAAAGACAGAAACAAACAATGAAACGAGTGGGGGCAAATAAGAAATAGACTCTTGAGGCGCGTTATGCATTTACATTGAAAAGTCTTACGCCGTAGTTTTCTTGCATATTATGGTGCCTTGTAGGCCTACACTCTACACCTGAGGCGTAGTGGTCAAGGTCTACTGCAGGATTCGGCAACCTACGGCTGGCACGCGGAGCAATTTTCAGTGGCACGCGAAAGACTACCAGTGTGGCATTTAAACTCCGCAAGTGCTTGTGGCGAACTTACCCCCCCCCCCCCCCCACACGTCCTCACTTTTTCTTGTGTCGGATTAAAGACTGATCCCCCCACCCCTCCCAAACCAACATTTTGCATTATAAAACTTGGGTTTTCAGTTTGACTCAAAAGTTAAAAAAGGGTAGGGCTATGCCGACTAAGAATTTCTCGACCTCCCTTTAAATACCCGCGTGTCATTTAAATATGTTTAATCACGGACTAGGAATTAGGACCGTTATTCAATATAAACGGCTGTGTAAATACAGGGAGGGGGGGGCCACGGCGGCCTTTATGGTGGGCGCCCGCAAAACCCCGCACCAGCTATCAACAATTTTTCAACAAAAATATAACTAATGTCAATCAAAGTTATATTCTATGATAATGTTATCTTTTGCGTCCCGTCCCCAGTCACACAGTCGGGCTACTGTAACTGATCTTCTCTCTCTTTTTTATTTTGTATCCAATCAACCATCAAAACAGACAGACAGACAGAGTAGCGCACGTACTTAATATTTACATTTATGACTTGTAGTCTCTCTCTCTCTCATTGCTTGGCGGTAAACATTCTTTGAGTTTTTTTCCATAGAGTTCTTTTTTTTTTTTAAACTTGATCACAGATGGTTTCTTCCACCACGCGCGCCCCGTTCAGCGTGCACCACCTCCGCCCTCCCCCCCCCCTTTTTTTTTCATCCCCCTACACCCCTTCGGCCCACTTTACATTTCATGTGCACCCTTTTATCCTCGGCTGTTTTATTTTTTTAAATTTTATTTTCGTCTTCGTTTTTTGATAAACGTCCCGACCGGAAATGGGAAAGCCACGCCCCCTTTCTCTCTCCCCCCCCCCTCTCTTCTCAACCCGGATTCCCCCCCCCCTCACCTCTTCCCACCCTTGCTGTACCAGTTTGGGATTGGAAAAAGGAAATGGTGGAGGGACGGAGGAAAAAAAAATAGGGGGGGGGGGTGTTTACAAAGTTTACAGACCAGTAACTTCAAGGGGTTACGTCTGAAATGTTATTGTGACACTAAACTAGTTGTACCAGAGACGGATTTTTTTTTTGGTTTTTGGAAAGGGGGGGGGGGGAAGGGTCATCTAACACTATTTGCTGTTACTAACTCCTTAAGAAGTAATTACCCGTATGTTGAATTATTGAGCCAATTTTATGTCTTTTGGTTTGGTGTGAATGAATCATGCTCTGTAGGCCTACTATTGTCTGGTTAGATCTGTAAATTAAACAATTGAAACATGCATCGTGTTATTGTAAGATGCATTGCTTGTATGGGCTATTAATACGTTTGAATGTTTTTGTATGAAAAAAAAAGGAATTTTGATCTCTTTGTGATTGCAAAAATTACTAATTTTAATGGGTATCTATTTATAACTTTCCAGTCAATGTGTCCTACTTGTGTTTTTAGGTGAATTGACAGCCAATTTCAGATTCATTTCAATGCATTGTGCATTCTGTATGAACCATCTTCTTCATGTTAATTCATTATGCTTTATAATATATATGCTATACGTTCTATATGCTGTATATTCTATAATAATATGTTATCATATGTTCCATATTGCGTTTTCTCTGCAGTCTTCATATGAGCTACAGTCTGTTGCAGTATTACTTACAGCTGTAGTCATGTATATAATATAAGAAAAAGCCCCAAGCCATTGCTGAAGGTTGACCTATTCTTGATATGCTTTTTTTCTTGTCTTTGTTCAGTTCCTGGATATTGGCCGTATTACAAGCATGGAAGTCAACAACAAACCTGTGGAGGTAGGCAAGCAGGGCCAGGAGATTTGTATAAAGATTTCGCCAATACCTGGCGATGCGCCCAAGATGTTCGGGCGCCATTTTGAGGAAACCGACATGTTGGTCAGCAAGGTCAGTCCGCTATATGGTTGTCTCTGTGTCAATGTTGTGGTCAAGGAGGTCTGTCCACTATATGGTTGTCTCTGTGTCAATGTTGTGGTCAAGGAGGTCTGTCCACTATAAGGTTGTCTCTGTGTAAATGTTGTGGTCATCATGGTCGGTCCACTATATGGTTGTCTCTGTGTGTAAATGTTGTGGTCAGTGAGGTCTGTCCACTATGTGGTTGTCTCTGTGTCAATGTTGTGGTCAAGGAGGTCTGTCCACTATATGGTTGTCTCTGTGTAAATGTTGTGGTCATCATGGTCCGTCCACTATATGGTTGTCTCTGTGTGTAAATGTTGTGGTCAGTAAGGTCAGTCCACTATATCATTGTCTGTGTGTAAATGTTGTGGCCAGTGAGGTCTGTCCACTGTATGGTTGTCTCTGTGTCAATGTTGTGGTCAAGGAGGTGTGTCCAATATATATGGTTGTCTCTGTAAATGTTGTGGTCAGCAATGTCTGTCCACTACATGGTTGTCTCTGTGTCAATGTTGTGGTCAAGGAGATCTGTCCACTATATGGTTGTCTCTGTGTCAATGTTGTGGTCAGCAAGGTCTGTCCACTATATGGTTGTCTCTGTGTAAATGTTGTGGTCAGTGAGGTCTGTCCACTATATGGTTGTCTCTGTGTCAATGTTGTGGTCAAGGAGGTCTGTCCACTATATGGTTGTCTCTGTGTAAATGTTGTGGTCAAGGAGGTCTGTCCACTATATGGTTGTCTATGTGTAAATGTTGTGATCAGCAAGGTCTGTCCACTATATGGTTGTCTCTGTGTAAATGTTGTGGTCAGCAAGGTCTGTCCACTATATGGTTGTCTCTGTGAGTCAATGAGATATAGTGTCATTTCAAGTTGAATGCATGTATTCCTAAATATTTGCTATGTAGGTTTCTTTAAAATTAAAGAACCACTAACACTGATTGTGTTATATCCATCTGGGGTTAATGGGCAACACATTTTAATTCCTGTCACAAAAGTTTGTAAGTTGAGGGAAAGTTGTACATAGCTTCAGCCTCTTTCCCACTCACCAATTGAATCCTGGGTCAGTGCAAAGTTGAGGAGTCATCCTGAGTGCAGTGGATGACCAATGGGGGGTGGGGGATACTTTGCTCTCTTGTTCTGTACAGCTGCCTTGCTGGGCTGACCAGTTTGCCATGATTTTGGCATCTGTGCCTTTCAACTTTTTCCAGGATGAGCTCCCCTGGTTACAACCAGAACCATCCCAAAAAATATTGAGAGTTGAAAATTAAACTTTTGATATTATCTGCACAAAGTATTTAGGCAATAAGAAAAAGTTGGAAAATATTTTTTTAATGAAAAAAACATTGTTATCAAATAATAACAAAATTAATCTATATAAAATGTATTTGTAGTGTGAATTTGAGGCCAGCTGGTCATGCTGGTCCTGTGGTTCATACACCTGACTTCAACAATAACGGCTTGGGTTCTAGCCCTGCTACTGACCAATCCCTGCCGCCCTGCAGAGTAATCTTCTATCTAGAAGGAATGACTGTAACTGTAAACCTACATCTACCAGCTGTTGAATTTTACAAAATTAACCTTTGAACCTGTGTCCTTCAGATTGATTTTATTTACCAACTCTTTAAGCTTTGATTAACTCTAGTTTAAATTAACTTAAAGTAGAATAAGTAGTGTTAGTGTTCTTGCAAGGAAACAATGTTTTTGTTCTACGTTGTTGTAACATTGAATTTTGATGGCTGTTGTTAGCATCTTTGCAGTCATTGGTTGACATCCGGTTATTTTGTCTCTGTTTTGCCAGATTACCAGGCAGTCCATAGACGCAGTGAAAGATCATTTCAGGGACGAGATGTCCAAGCAGGACTGGAGACTTATGGTGGAGCTGAAGAAGCAGTTTGAGATTTTATGATCAAGCTGACCCGCGGTGATCCTGCCCCCTCCCCACCACCCACCCCCCTCCACAGTTTCTCCACTGGAGCCTTTGTCCGTGATTTGTTTTCTTTGTGTTTGGGTTTGTAGGTACGCTTTTTGTTTCTTTCCTTTTCTCCAAATTGTTGACTCTAGTTTTGAAATGCTACATGTTGATGAATATGTCATGTCTATTTATATAAATCTCTATATATCATTGTTGGTGGACTATGTTAGGGCTGTTCACAAACAACAGGATTTCCATTTATCTGCTGCATTGACACTCAAAAGGTCCCCCCCCCTCCCCCAATGCCAAATTAGACAACTTCCGTTTGAAGTGTTGCTGACACTACTGACAAGTGTGTGTGGGGGGGGATGGGGGGGATCCTCCGTGGAGGCCGTGCCACAAATGACCTTTTGCATATATTTATATTTTGAAGTGACAGTATGAAGAATGTCTGTGTAAATCGATATTGTCAAGTTTGAAAATGAACAAGGTGAATTGCTGTATGTTATGTTACAATAAATATTTCCACACACACTCAAAAAAACAACTGGGGTTTGGCATTACACAAAAAGCAACTTCTCCCAGTGGCCTTGGGAACATGCTAATCAAAGAAGTGATGAAGTTTGCTATCTCTTTCATTAGTTTGAATGTTTCTACATGAAATTTTGTAAAATTAGAAGAATTAAATTGTATGTCATACAAGCAGGCTTAATAATAGGGTTTGGGGAAAACAAACTTCATTTTACAAATTAACTTTCAGAGAACTGACTAAATTTTTTCTTTTGGAAGTTTGTACAATAATTTGCTATAATAGACAAAGCACCAAAAAAAAATAGCTATGTTATAAAGTTATTGAATATATAATGAACTCGTATTGAGATTTATTGATATTTGCTATATATACCATTCACAGTTTAGACTACCGGTATATTAATTTGTGAATTTTATATAAAGTTTGGGAATTTTCTCATGAATTTGGGAGTAAGAACCCCGTTAAACTTTTTTTCTGCTTCATTTTATAATAGTTTTCATCAGCAATTGATATTGCTAAAAGTAAAAGTTCTATTGTTTTATTTTTTCTTTTCCTGATCATATCAAATGTTTATTCCATGCTTCACTATATACTAATTGTATTTTCTGGAAGTCATAACTCGGGTTATAAAAAACAAATAAGTTATGGAATAACTGTCCATGATATTGTTTCTTTTTTTTTTTTTTCAAGCTATTATCTTTTTATAAATTTGTTTACAAATTTCAAGTTTAAATTTTGTTATTTAATATAATGGACATTTTGTCTACCCAGGCTTGTGTTTTTTTTTCTTGTGTGTGCATGTATGTGTGTGTATATAGCATTGTGAATTGTTCTAATAGATTGTATGTTTGAACACATCAATGGTTCTGATGCTGGTGGTTTACTTGTTTTTTTTATTATTGCCATGATAAAATGTAACAAAAAAATGATGTATAAATATTGTGTAAATAGATGAAGTGTTTTTTTGTTGTTTTGTGCTTGGTAAATATCAAATTATGTTTTTTTTTTATCTCTTGTATTATGAAGTGTTTGGTGAGAAGCACTTTCTTTCTCCCAAATGTTTGACTTTGAACACAAGTTTAGAAATAGTGACCAGATGCAGAGAGATAGCATTGTGGGTAGAGAAAAACCATTAGAGATATAGCACCAAACCAAATCCATCATTGTGACTATACAATGAGTTAATGATTTAAATAGAAATGTTTAAATAAACTTAAGATGTCAAGTATTTTGGACCCTGTTTTCTAGGAGAAGGTGGTGGTGGGTAGGGAGGGGTGTCTTTTTAAAAATGCTATAAGGAGGGGGGGGGGGAGAGGTTGAACAGAAACTGTTGACATCTATGTGTAGAGAGACCATAATTATTTACAACGTGCCCTCATGTTATTGTTCAGGGCAAACAATAATGACGATTGTTAACAAAACTAATTGAATTAGCTTATTCATTAAATAATAAGCCTGACTTAATTCCCAAATTTGATAGACAAATACAATAAATGTATATGTAAGCTCAAATAAATGTGCTAGTTAAAAGAATTGATTGGTTACTCTGAATGGAGATGAATTTCAAATTTGTTGGTCAACTTTTTATCATAAAGGCATTTTGGTGAGCCGTTATGCAGCAGTAGAAGTATACATGCGTTCCGAGGCGTCCTGAAGGTCCTGGGTTCAAATACTGGGGAAGGCTATGATTTTTTCCCTTGCCCCGAGGGCGTTCCTGAGTCTACCCAGCTCTGACGGGTACCTGACATTACTTGGGGTAAAGTAAAGGTCGCTGGATGTTGTGCTGGCCACACAATCCCATAGTTTGCTGTGGCCACAGAAACTGATGTACGCTGCTTCACCGGCCCTATGGATCAATTTGCTCCGACTGGATACTATTTTTTCAACATTCTTGTGATGTCAATAAGAAAGTGTTGTTGCAACATTTGGATTCACAGATGCCCAAGAATTGAACTATCCACAGTTGACTTTTTAAGTGAAGCATTAATGTTAAAACAGCTGGTCTTCTTCAGAGAACAAATCTAGAGTAATAAGTAAGAGGACCTATTGATGCCTATACCACAGGATCTTACAGTAAGTTCTATGAATTGATCCAAAAGAATGCAAGGCATTACATTTGACAGCTGAGCTTCTGATAAGGCACCAAAGCAATGGGTATACACGATTGACTTAGATCTTACTCCTAATACATTGCTTTGTGAAAGAGGGGGCTTTTGGAAACAGGGCATTAACTTTACCTGATAGGCTTCCTTCATGGGGTTTTAATTACCTATTTCCTAGGTGGGCTGCCTTCCCATGTTCCAGAAGAAGCTGGTCGAATCAGCTGGTTCGCGCTACTTTGTCCTTTCTCACAAAAGTGGTAGCGGCTCCGTGCAGTCTTACAGGCTCAAGTAACAGGAATTTTATTTGACTTCTGGTGTTCTAAGATTTAAGCATATCGGACATAAATATATATATATATATATATATATATAGGATGTTGTAAAAATCGGTACTTATTTAAAACTACAAGCTACTGCTACCCATCTTTCATCTTTGACAAGACAACATTAGAACTGTGCAGTTTAAAATATTTTTTCCAAGAGTGAGACCCTCAAAATGCAAAGCAAATAATTAAAAACAGATTTACACAATGCTATTGAATTATAATTATACATTTTCCAACAAAAATAATTGGTTTATTCTAAATCTTGATATATAAATAAATGAGTATCTTTGACAATTTTTCTGATTGCATTCTTTCCTCTTTGAATCTACTATTGTTGTAATGTCTATTGAGCTAACTATTGTTTTCCTATTGGAAGATGTGAACACAATAATTGTGTGTGATGTTATTTTCAGCATTTTTGTTTCTTTACCTCTATTTTTGCTGTGTATGTTGTACGGGCATTCAGAGACACGATGACCTTGTTCTACAGATTCAAAAATAAATTTAAAAAAACACATCGTCTTTCTTTATAATACCATTGTTTGACTTGTTCATTGTATAAAACCGAAGAGAATATACTCTGTATAGTAATACCATCTGTAAACATACAAGTATAAGATTAGCGTTTTGTGGTATGCTTTTTTTTTTGTTCCTTTAAAGTTTGACACTATTGTTGTCAATTAGTTCTTATTTTTATTTATTTTTGGCTTCAACTTAGAGTACATGTACAATTAGACCAGCAGTCCTAACTTTAACAATTAAGTTTACTTGCTTATCCATCTTGGCTTAATTTAAAAGAAAGCTCTAATCACAGAATAGGTATTTTCTTTTGCTTCAAGGCAGTGAACACTAGAAACGCTACTATAGTAAAATGAGAAAGGCTCAATTTATTACCGGTACTGATATATACTCTTAGCAAGCTGAGGACCAAAGCAAGGCTACAAATATAAGTAATATGAGGTTACAACTTTCCATTGTTTATCCATACGAGGTCAGGAGAGCCATGTAGTTTGGCATGCTTATTTGTACGATAATCTATCGTTTTCGCATCATTGTTGCAGTTTATCCCACAGCAGCCTTTTGTGCCTTTCTTATCTTATCTTATACATTACAGACGCTCCTTCTATAAAGAAGATTATTGCGTCCTACGCTCATTCGTGGTCCGAGTCTAGTCTTGCATTTTTATTAATGTTTTAAATGATGTTAAGTTACTGGTTTTCCTGGCTTGTCCAGGCAACCCATTCCATGCACGAAACATTAGCTTTCCGTGTTTGAAATTGTAAATGTGATGAAAAAGACATTGTAAATAAGCATACATATATAGTGTAACCAGGACCGCTGCGTTTAAACAGTATGGCGTCGGTATTACTCCCGGAAACAGAAAAAAATGCGATTGCGCATTCTGTTCTATATTTATTCTGTGGCTCTAATCATGTAATAGACTTTCCAAATGTGTAGGATTTGTTATACATGAACCGACTAGAACTCCTCTTGCGCCACCGAAAGCTGGGATTAGTCAGCCCGTAGAATCCTGAAGAGATAAGACCTAACTTTGAAATAACGCGTAGTGCGCTCAAGTTTCCTCATAGAAATCAATGAAAAGTGGGATGTCTCCCTTCCTCCTTTTGACTCATCCTATGACTGGCTTGCCGGATACAAATATGAAGTATATCTATATGAATGGTTTTCAGTGTCCCTACTTCCTGTGCACGACAGATACGCAACGGGGGATGGGGGGGGGGGGGTCAGTTCGGTAATCTAGGATTGTCTACTTCTTGTGCCACGTCTACTGCCAGTCCAGAGTCAATTTACAGCCATAGTATTGAACGTGGTAGTGGTATAGAAGAGTCAGCGGACGGAACCTCTAACTCATTCACTTTCATGCACAATCTAGTTCTTCTAAATCATCGTTTTTTTTAAATAATATTTTTTTGGCTATCAGAAGCAAGAAATAGTATCACAAAGTGTCTTGTGGGTAATACTGTAATAGGAAGAAAAAGCAGAATCCGACAGATTAACTACTTACGTTTAAGACCACTGTTCTTTTTTAAGCTAACAGGATTAAGCGTGGGACTGGGGGCGCAATAATCTTCTCTCTCGAGGCGGGGGTGCCATTACGTTAAAAGACTAGAAAAAAAGGAGCTTAAATTGAAACAAGCTAGATATAATAAAAAAAAGGGCGGCTCAATTCTGTTACGTCATCACCGATCTCAACCAATCAGATTTTAGCAATATTCTTGTGACTTTTGTTTTTGAAGAGCTCTTGCCATGTCTAGTCAGAAGTGTCGCCAGTAGGCACTATAGACATATAGATCTAGTCAGAAGTGTCGCCAGTAGGCACTATAGACATATAGATCTAGTCAGAAGTGTCGCCAGTAGGCACTATAGACATATAGATCTAGTCAGAAGTGTCGCCAGTAGGCACTATAGACATATAGATCCCCCTTTAATTGTTTCCCACAGACCTAATTCCTTTTAAATCTATATTTTGAAAAAACAACAACATGTAGGCCTATCAGTCAGTGCCGCATTGAGGATCCCAGCAGGCACATCACGTCCTGTCGACGGGTTAAAGACGTAGAAACCACGAAAACACATGGAAACTACTTTTTTTTCGCCGTCGATACGACGTGGTGTGCCCGCTGGGAAAGGCAAAGGGTTCCCCCGGCCCATTCCTGGTATCTTATAAAATAATAGGGAGTGGCCCGCAAATTATTATATCCGTCCTTCGTGCCACAATTCCTTACTGGGGCCCAGGTGTCAATTTGCGCTTGTCCCAATTCCCCCCTTTCCCCCAATCAAATGCTTTTGTTTACTAGATTCTACAGACTAACACACTCTTAAAAAACCGCCAGGATACGCCACATGCCTGTACGTATTCTATCATACACTATATAATATAATGGTTTGTTCCGTTTAATTGGATTGAAATTAAAAAAAAAAAATATTAGAATGTTGACGCTTTTATTCTTTAGTAAATCTATCCACGAGACGGCTCTCAAAATTTATACAGGAAATATTTTTTTTTATGATTTTAATAATAAGTCTTTATTGTAACGCTCTGGAGCGGAACGGGCTTGTTTTAAAAAAAAAAAAAAAACGGGTGTGTTTGTGTTCTTTTTTTTTTTTGAATCCCCCGCTCTGGCGTTACATTTATGTGGTGAATCGTCTGCGGTTAGTTCACGGTGACCCGGATGTGGTGGTTGAAACATTTTGCACGGAGGAGTCAAGGACGCGACGTCTAGTAGCAAAAAAATCCCGGAGTCTCTACGTTGGCCCGTATCGTTTACTGTTGTGTTTGTTTGTTTGTGTATGTGTTATGCATGTGCTGAGGCGCAGTTTTTTTGTTTTGTTTTGTTTACGCATGCGCACTTGGACACGAGGACCAGAAAATAGGTAAACTAAATTAGGGAATAGATACTCTTTTTTTTTTGCGCGTGCATAATAATATGTGGCGATCGAAGCGGGATTTTTAGGGGGGGGGGAGGGGGGAGGTATGCTAAAAGAAAAGGGAGAAGGGGAAATATATATGCCAGCTTAGTTTACAATGGCCTGATTCTTTCCTATGCACTAGGCTAGTATTTCACTTTCACAAAAAAAATAATGTTCGACTCTTTCAAAGGGCCGTTCATAAACGACGTCCCCGGATTTAAGCCAACCCCACCCCCTTCCCTCCATCTTCACAAAAAGTCAGACCCACGTCCAATATCACATCATAAAGATATGTATCTCCACCATTTCATTTTTTCCCCCTATGTATCACCATTTTCATTAAGTATTTTTCCAATCATTATTATTGTCAATATCGTAGGGCCTACAATGATTCCAACAAACAATGAAAAACTTAATGAAGTATTTAAACGTGTATGAGTATATGTTTAAATTTTATGTTAAGGCTCCCGCGTTTTGGTGTGACGTCACAGTGTGAAAACAAATGCCACCTCCACCTCGTCACAAATGTTCCCCCCCCCCTCCTCCCTCCCTTACGTGCGTAATTTCATTTATGGACGGCTTCTTAACTTCACTAGCTAGCTAACGAACGTACCTAAAAAATGTTTTCTGCTATGGTGAAGGAATAGGAGGTGGGGTGTTAGGAGGTAGGATGGTATTATTATTGGGGGAGCAATCTTCTAATGTAAAGCACAAAATCCAAAAGAGCTTTGTTGTGGCGGGGAGATTTAAAAAAAATATTAGTATATTGGTCAAATGGTGAGGGATACATGCCTTCTTATTTTTTGTATTCCTTGTGGAACAAAGGCCATGTTCAACTTTTGCCTGCAGTTTCTCCAGTCCACTTTAGTTTCTGCCGCACTGCCTCCATCTTTTCTTTGCATACATCCCATAGTTGTATAGCATCACTCTTACTCTTATTTAACTCTGTAAAGGGCATCATTTTCACTAAGTACTATTTGAACGAAAGAATCTTAGGGCCTATGCCGACATGCAAACAATTGTATACATAACGAGGACACACGTGCTAAATTGCAAAGCTGAAATATGAGGCATTAAGGTCACGTGTCTTTAAACAAACCAATTTGACTGGTTAAACACACACACAGAGCTTTTATGTATTATAACATATAGATAGATATCTATTTGTTAACGAAATGTTGCTGTTAAATGTTGGCTCATCTGAGAAATATGTTAGGCGTCTAACAAATAAATGTTATAAATATCATCAATCATCATCAACATATATAATTACCGTGAGTTTGTTTATATGTTTGTTTATATATATATATATATTTATATATATGTTTGTTCGCTATAGGCTCCTAAGCCGTTTGACTATTCGGGCCAAAAATTAAATGTATAAATTGGAAACGTCCTCCAAAAGATAATTTTATTTTATCACTTATAATCATAAATGTGTTGATTTAAAAAATCCAAAATGTCATATCCATCTATGCAAATAAATATAACGGTACATAGCAAATGGCCACTTCCGTTCATTTACTATGTTGAACGCGACATTCACTATGTTGAACGCGAGGGTCTTTCCGGGTTTTCCCAATTCTAATGTTTTTTTTATGTGGCGAGACCTTTTTTAAAAGTTACGCACCGCAATTTGGCTTGGAGAGTTTCAATTGTTTACTTTAAAAAATACTAGCGTATGACGTAATGTCTATGAAATTATTTATTTTTTCATTATTGATGTTTGCATTATCCTTTTAAGTAAAAGTAACCACATGTTTTAATTATTTAATGGATTTACGTTGCTATTGAGAATATCCTTTAAAAGGCGACTTTATATACTCTATAAATTAAATGATACGAATTATAAAAAAACAAGTTAGGCTTAGAAATGATTACTTTCAAATACCGGGTACCATAAGCTTGACAGCAACAATATAAAATAAAAGCTAAATACCGAAAGAAACATTATCAATACTGTTTTATTGATACAATAAGCAAGAACAAAAATTAAATACCGAAAAAATCTTTCTCACTTTAGTTTTTATTGCATTGAAATATTATTTTCTATTTTTTAAAAATATTTTTTACCTTTTTTAATTGTTTTGTATTTATGTTTTTTTTCTTTCAGATTGTATATTATTTTTAATTTAATATAATTAATAACAAGTCAAGTCAACACAACTGTTCGCTACATTTTAATATCGAATTTAAAAGTCTCTTTAAAAAACCCGGACTAGCCTTTCGGCTCTTGTGTCCAGGGCGTAACGCTTAGGATTGAGCAATCTCTGTCCAGGCTCCAGCCACCCAACGACACGCCCAAGGCGTGGCGTGCCGTGTAACGGGGAAGGTTTCCGCAGCCCAGCGATCGTTCACTGCGGTTCCCCTAAGGATCATTATCGTAGTGGCTCGCCCGTATACCTGCACTGTCACCCGGTAGCACAAATCCTATACTATAGGTACATGCATCCAGGCACCGGGTGGTTCTCGAGACGGGATTGCAGCGTCCATTGCTTCCTCCCCCTGTGCCCCATGCGTTCGCCCGCCAGTGTATTCTTAATGGGAATGTATCGGCGGTTTACACACTACGCCAGTCCTTGAGGCCACAATTCTTATGCATATGTCAGGTTCAGGTCGACCAGAAACAAAAAAAAAAAATAACAAAAACTAAATACCGAAAGAAACATTCTCAACACTGTTTTATTAATACAATAAGCAAGAACAAAAATTAAATACCGAAAAAATCGTTATCACTTTAGTTTGTATTGTATTGAAATATTATTTTCTACGCTTTTTTTATTATTTACCTTTTATTGTTTGGTATTGTGGGTTTTTTTTCTTTTAGATAGTATATTATTGTTATTTTAATAGGCTATTTTTAATAACAAGTCAAGTCAACACAACTGTTTGCTACGTTATAATATCAGACGCTTGACAGTAACAATTATTATGCATATGCCAGGGTCAGAAACAATTAAAAAGAACAAAAACTAAATACCGAAAAGAAACGTTCATTTTAATAGTCTCTTTTCTTTCTCTCTTAACATTAATATTAACTTAACTTAACTAATATTGTAATATTGTAGTCGTTCGTTTCTCCGTCATTTTGACGGGCATAACCACTAGTAATGTAATAATTGTAGAATTGACTTTTAATTTTCAAGTTGTTTTTTTTTTGTCATTTCATAAACATCCTACTTAAAATTTATATTTAATTTTTAACAAGACTATTTTTTTGTCTATTTACCGAATGGACAATTAATTGCAGCTATTGTAATCAAATTGAAAAGGATGTTACTGATTGCAGGTTTGATTCGGAACGATTCAAATGATTCACTCACTAAGTCCCCCTTCGTCCTCCCTTTTATGTATCTCCGTGTCCTCCTTTTAATAACTATGTATCTAGCAGTCCTACACTCATGAAAGATGAGTGAATTCATTCTGTATAACCTATATATAAATGTACAAGCAACAATAATGCTCTGAGGTTGCACTCAACGACTGGCGGTGACGCAACACCTCCCCTCCACAGACACACACTCTTAAAGACGTCTATTTATAGCCAACTTAACTCAGCTTATAATATAGAGAGCTTCTCCCCCCCCCCCCCCTTTCTGGCCTGGCTATTTCGAGACGTGACCTCTAGACACGACCGAACACCGCATGCTAGAAAGCTATCCCATTACAGGCGCCTTAGCATCTTTACTGGGACTCCCCACCAACAAGTTTCCACGCCTCTGCATCTCTTTGATCATAAACGCACCCACGTAACATTAATTTGTTCGTTTTTAAATAGAAAAATACTAAAATTACATTTACTAGACTATAACTTTCTTCCGTTATACTAAATAGCTAAATTAATATTTCTTTGTTATTATTAGCTCTAAACTTTGTATTTTCGAGATTGGGTTATTGTTTTTTTTTTTCACATCCACGATTCACTATAGTTTTATTTATCGATTATACTAGCTTTATATTAACACAAAACAAAAAGGCTATAGATTATATAGGCACATCTCAGACTATTTTGGAAAAGAGTGATTTAGCTAAATCGGGTTTTAAAGTTTTAATAGCCCAAAAATGTCCACTAGAGTCTATAAGCATGTTAAAATTTGGCTATCGATACTTCATCACACTATAAACTGATCTAGAATTGAAAAAAAAAAATTTTTTTTGGTGACCCGGTATATTGGGGAATACGGTCGCTCTAAACCACGGGTCTCAAACACGTGGCCCACCAAGTGGCTTTTTGTGGCCCGCCAGTAAGCTTACAAAAAAAAATGTTACTGTTCGTGAAATTCAGACAGCTAGTACTGATACACATCAAATTTTATTGTTATTTTTTTTATACGAATTATTCTTATTGAACTAAAATCTGAGTTAAGCAAGTAAATACAGCAGTAGTTAATAAACCATCATTTTAATTCAGCTTACGATCAGAGTTGCAGTACTGTGAACGCTGCTTCACCAGCCCTATGATCAGTATCAAAATTAGTTGTGCAAATTTTGAAATAGGCAAAAAAAAAAGATCTTTGTCATTTAGGCTACAAAAAAAATAAAAATAATTAATTTTAACGAGTCTAGAGTGGCGAGATTGGATATGGTCCTCATATCGAAGTGACGTTTTGAAGGAGAGCAACGTAAACCAAACATGATACGCTAAAATGACAATAATATGACTTAAACAATATGTAACCGTTAAATGTAAGACACGGACTAAGATTCAAAACCCGTGGCAATATGATTTTTTTTCTTGCCGGAAATTAAACATCTCAAATATATGCGAGATTTCAATGAGAGATCTTTTCAACATAAAGCTTTCTCGTTATACCAATAATACGCCTTGAGTTATTTTAAAGTCCCACACGACTGCGTGCGTCTGCAGTGCTCTGCACTCACCTAAATGGTTAAGTTAACTCGTCCGTGATTCTTCACTAACCTATGTCGTAATGCTATTCTTGTGAGTTGAAAACCGCTGACCTATATATAAATAGATGCACTCGGTTTTTTATATGATTGAGCACTCCCGACAATAATATATAGGCACTAACTCGGTGACGGAATCTTAGAAAATGTATTTTTTTTGTTGTAGGTTTCTATCCATTAAAAATAGAATAAACAGCATTAAACCAATGAAAAAAAAAGTAGCAGCATGCCCCCTCTGTAAGCACCAAAATGAAACAGTTGCTCATCACCTTTTCGACAGCCCGGCACTGCAGGACATACGAAATGTCTACCTCCACAGAACACCAAATCTCACTCACACACTGTATTCAAACTACAAAAAGCTACAAAAAAGTCTGCAATTTCTTCACCATAGCCTCAGGCCGTAGGGCAAATGCCCAGATGGCTGTAGGATGATGATGATCAAATTTTATAAATAGAAAACATATTCTGAATTAAACTTTGAACAGAAACATATTAGCATGTAGGCCTACAATTTGGATGTGCGTCGCAATCTACTTAAGGAAAAAGTCACCTTTTTTGTTTTGTTTTCAAGCATTTCGTGTATTTGTAAATAGAAATCGAAGGACTATATTTATCATTTAGTCACGGGAACGCCAACAGAAACGGCATGGCGACAAGAAACCCTGGGAACGGCATTTGTCTGCATGTTCGTTACTTAATTAAAAGACGACAATCAAATATATATATATATATATATATATATATATAGACTTAATATATTTATATACTTATTTTGTTGTGTTTTGTCATCGGCCGAAGAAAGTGGGGTTGGGGAGTTAAAAATAGCTCTTGAGGGAGATAGGGGAAGGGGTGGTGGGCTAGATCCGAAACATACAGTGGGCCTTGACCGGAGGGAACCTGGACCGCCACGAAATTAATAAGCATGCGTGTAGAAAAAAACAACAAAACACAAGAAAACGAAAAAAAAACTCACTTTAGCGGCGCCCCAATTGCTGAGTGCGGGAGCTGTGATCTTTCCCAGCACTTGTCCGGCTAAATTTGGCCTTGGAGTGACTGGTCATCTAATTGTCAAAGTGGACAAGGGCGAATGAAAGTGACTCTCTCTCTCACCCCCCTCTCTTTTTTTTTTGGTTACACACACACACAATCACTTATCCGCTCTCTCCGCTTCGCTCATTATGGCTAGGAATAATTACATCATTGTTTTGTGACTCACTGTGCTGACCTATTCAATCACAAACAAACATACAGACGAGTGTGCACACACATAGCTTACGCATTCACTTATATAGCTTACACATTCACTTTATGGTGCATATAAGTACTCTTTCTTCCCGAGTGGCATTCGGGCATGGAATGGGTTGCGTGAACAAACCAGGAAAACCATTAACTTAACATCATTTAAAACATTAATAAAAATGCAAGACTAGACTCGGACCACGGATGAGCGTAGGACGCTGATTTGTCCAGGTAACCCATTCCATGCCCGGATGATACTCGAGAATAAAGAGTACTTACTTATCTGCATTTGTTCTTGCTTATAAGTGTTATCTAAGCAATCTTATTATTATTGAGTTGTACGTTAAGAGTTTAATGCCTTATGTATTATTACTACTTTACTCCTATATATTAAATGGCTTAAGCTATGACTCTAAATTCTTCGCTATGAGCCCTGCAACAGTTAAGTTCAGTAGACTGCAGGGGTCGGCAACATTTTGATATTACTGTGCCAGAGTAGGATTTCTAATTAATTCAGCGTGCCAAGAACGTAAAAGTCATTAAATATAGTAACCACGCGCGTTCGACTGGCGTACTGAAGTCCTGGGTTCGAATCCGGGTGAAGGCTATGATTTTTACAAAAATATTTAATGGCTTTTTGGCCCATGGTCACGTGACATTAAATTTTAGGTCCACGCGCTCGTCTGGGTTTTGATAACCCGACTTTGATAACTTTTTAGTTATGAATTTAAACTCTATAAGACTCTAGGTCATATTTGTGTAACCTACTATTGATACGGAGAACTTTATGTGTGCAAGTGTACGTGTATAGATCTATGCGTGTGTATGTGTTTGTGGCAGGAACGGCTCTAGGGTTTTTGACGCCCTAGGCGAAAACAAATTCTGCGCCCTCATTAAAGTGCCTTAGGCGGTGAGAAAATGAGTACAGTTAAAGCATATGTTCCTATTTTCTAAGACAACTTAAATAAAATACCCTTCGCCTTTAGTTACCTCGTAATACGTCTGCCTATGCTAATAGCGCGTAGAAGTAGGCTACTAAACTTTAATTTAGTTTATATTTTTAAATCCCCAAATTATAAAAAAAACACTCAATTATGCGCCCCCCCCCCTCAAATTTTGCGCCTTATGCGGCCACCTTGGTTGCTTATAACTATGGACGAGCCAGCTCTGGTTTGTGGGCTTGTGCGTTATGGTTTACATCTTCAATGGAATGATTTTACCAAAATGAATCACGCGGCATTTTTTTTTTATATTTCGGTCAAAGCTGTCGTCTGCCATTTAAAGTCAAGTGCACATTTTTTTTTTAATCGCCTTCAAGCAAACAAAGGTCAAGGCTGTGCGTCAAAAAAAGCGTCTCAACTCTTAACAAAAGTATTTTAAACAAATCAGAAAGAAGAACGAGTTAAGGGAGATAATTGTGGCAGGTCTCAAGTGACGACGATAAATTGACCAATTATGATTGGATGAGATTTTTAGGTAGGGTTTTTGATTGCTTATCCAAACGCAATCCAGAGTCTCTCAAACGTTTTTTTTTAAGTAAAATTTTTATGACACTTAAAGACATGTCATTGTTCTTTGGATAACTTATAGATCACTTTTTTTTTCCTCTGACTTGAACGAATTATCTTACATTACCTTTTCTTTATATGTGATTTAATCGAAATAAGACTGACATTAATATTTCTATAGTCTACAGTCTACATCCTAGTCTACACACTGGTTTACTTAATCCATAGTTAACGGGTTCAATTAATTAGGCCCCCACCCCCAACTATTTTGCGGAACGTACTGGTGATGACTCGATCATTTCTGTTCCCATGGGCCTCATCGATGGCGAAGTGTGGTAACCACCAGTACGCTTACATCAAGAGAAAACCGGTGGGCTAACGCATGGGGGACAGCAGGCCCTGCCGTGACTCCGAGTGCTCTGGCTCTCACATTGCATTTGAGAGGTTTTCCGAGACCTCGGTGGGGAGGAAGAAATGAGCGCAGCAGTCCCACCGTCCTACCCTCAATCCCGCCCTGGTGCCTGGATGCCTATACATGTCTATAGTAAATCATTTGCGCTATCGAGCGGCATTGCGGGTATAAAGGTCAAGGCCACCAACGATAATGATCCGAGGGGGCCTTCTGCAGTGGGAGAAAATAGTGCATGTGGCTGCGGAAACCGCACCCTAAGTTACACGTACCCGTGGGGTGGCCGGCGCCCGGACAGAACCTTGGTGTGCACCCCCCCCCCTCCTTGATTAACCCCTTATAATCGTTTTTTAAGGCATTTATTGTATAGTATGGTGATGACTCGACCGGTCGCTACTGGTAGAAGGTTCTGTGTGACTCTTATAGCACACATCTTGTGTAGGCCAACATCAGCGTTGTGACACATATCCATGTGGGTTAAGGTTAGTGCATCGGGGGGGGGGGGAACACCTTTGACCCTGTAGCACTCGATGCACAAATCAACAACTACAACAACAACGACAACATTCAACTGATGGATTGGTCTCTCTATATCAGTTGAAACTTGCTGAGTTGGTAAAAATGTAAAAAAAAATATTTTTGGACTGTTTCCAAAAGCTACGCCTACCATAGCAGAGGGGTCGGATCCACTGTGTTATTGAAGCTACTATAGTGAGCAGTGGGTAGGCAGAATAGTGGGCAGTCAGTATGGTGGTTAGGCAGAGTAGTAGGCAGGCAGTATAGTAGCTAGGTAGTATAATGGGCAGACATTATAGTAGGTAGGCAGTCTAGTAGGTAGCTAGTATAGTGGGTAGGCAGTCTAGTAGGCAGGCAGTATAGTAGACATATGGGTAGGCACCAGACACAGCATTCAGTTCTAAAGAACCTGCAAATAATTATGTAGGGTGCCATCATTTTTTTTATAACAAGACATTTATCGCTGTATAAACGCCACTCTAGTAGCGACATACACAAGACACAACAGCATACACTAAATAGTACTTGACGTAGTACTCTATTTCAATGATCAATGTAGAGATTCTACAAAAAAGAAAGGAGGGCATATGGAATAACATTTTAAGTTTTCTCCACACAAATATTGGGAAAAATAATGGCCAGTGCAGCAGCTGCAACGAAGAGTTCAGAGAAGGACACAGTGTAGCAATCTCTATAGGCCTATGTACAGATTTAAAAAAAAAATGTTTTTCTCCCTTGGTGAACATTTATCTTCTTGCCGCAATACCCCCCCCCCCCAACAACCACCACTCGGGCTTCACCCTCCGCAGTCACCAACGCCCCTGTCTGCGTTAAGCTAGACATTGTCATAGATTAAATATAAATTCGGGCAATTCCCACGCTTGGTGCGCAAAGAAAAATAAAAATTAGCAAAGTTCTAACGCTAGCCGCCTGTCCCCTCTCCCCCTCCCCCCAAAACATCCTTTATTTTGCCTCCCCCCTCCCCAATCACAACACCCTCCTATTCACCCCCCACCCCAAATCCACTTACTCACACCCTCTCAAGCTAGAAAGTAAGTGCTGTATGTTACGTCATCGAAGCAACAGAAAGAAATAAACGTGATCCCTCCTCCCCCCGCCTTTCACGCACTAGCTCCATACATACACATACACTAGATTAAATTATATAGATTGCAAATATGAAACTGTATTGAATAACAATATAAAAAAAGGACAATAATGTATAGTCTATATTTGTGTGTGAATATTGTTGTTATTTCTTACTCATAAATGATCATCGTTTCCATTTATATCTTTCTCCCTGGGTGGGCCGCGGAAATCCCGCCCCCCCCCCCCCGACTCCACCCCCCCTCCACCTTCCCCCTCTTTCGGCGCAGATGTTCGCCAGTTCCTGCAGACGACATGACCTGCAACGGATGGTAATCATGCTGGATGCAGACAAGGGAACCTACAAGACATTCCGATGGCGGACAATTCTTCTTCCGCGCGGTTCACAGAAGTTTCCCACACTTCCAGGGAGAAAGGGGAAAAGGAGGGGGGAGGGGGGGAGTCGGTGTCGGTAGATGGAATTCCCCCCTATCAACCCAACACCCCCCTCCCTTCTCCATTCGAAAAAAAAAAGAACAAACTACGGTGGCCTAAGGGTGGAAAATCCCGATACGATTTGAAGTGGAAAAAATCTGTGAAACAAAAGTCTTGTGTAAAGAGCAATTTAGACTTAGCAGAGAGAGAGAGAGAGAAACAAAAGTACTGCCTAAAAAATTCAGATTGAAATAGCGAGACAAGGCCTAGATCTAGATCTATATGTTTCTGAAAAGCGATACAAAGAGCAACTGACTTATCTACCCAATGGCTTTACTTCCTGCATGGAAAGCTAGGCACCCTGGCCACGCCAATGGGGCACCCTGGCTAGGCCAATGGCGCATCCTGGCCAGGCCAATGGGGCACCGGTGGCTGAGCGGCAGCGCGTTCGACTTTCGCGTACCGAAAGGTCCTGTGTTCGAATCCTGGTGAAAGCTAGGGTCCATTACTGGGTCTGGAGGGTGTCCCTGAGTCTACCCAACTCTGATGGGTACCTGACCTTAGTTGTGGTAAAGTAAAGGTGGCTGTGCATTGTGCTTACCACACAATCACATAGTATGCCGTGGCTACAGAAACTGGTAAACCGGTCCCCATGGATCACTTTGGTCCGAAGCGTACTTTACTTAATATCCAGGCCATGTCGATTCAATAGGGTTTGTGATGCAGCTATCACCACTTTCTGAGACCTGGTATTACTAAGAGACTGTGTGGCCTAGCACTACATCCAGACGCCTTTTACATTAATCTAACGTGAACAAACCCCATGTACCCGTTAGATCTATGGTGATTCATTGGACACCCTTAGGTCCGGGGTCAAACAAACCCTGGCGTTTTTTTTTATAATTTCCTAATTATGTACTTTAATTAAGGCCCACAAACAAACTTAGCAACCAATATTGAATAGACCTATATTGACCTATAGCCTAGCCTAGATTTTAGCAAAAGAGTCGTTTTAAATTATGTGTGCCTTTGTAAGATTTGACATATTGTACCTACTTAATCATTCATTGAATCGGTTCACATATACACAAGCGCACGCACACACATATACTATACGTGCACTCCCACAGGGCTACTAATGTGAGACTTGCCAATGCTAAAACACACTGAATTAAAAACAAAAAACCGCCGCACTCAGTCCCGTTGACAGTGGCGCATGAATACAATAATACAACACCGCGTGGTCTTGTCTGCGTAGTTCGTCAACACATCGTAGTACATTGGTACTGTAAATAAACACACGTTAAACGCTCTACATAGTTTAAAAGATATATAATATAGTCTAGAGCTATATCTAGATGTCTAGTGGAAATAATAAAACACATTCACACCAAACAGTGTAGGCTATAGGCTATACAGTAAATAAAAACACATTTAAACGCCGACATTTTATTTAAGACATATTAATAGAAATATTAACAAACATTAAATTTAGGGCAGATACCAAACAAAGTTGATAAACGCTCTACATAGTTTATAGATCTATATACATTATAAGACATAGCAATATAATTAAAACACATTTAGGCCTAGGCTACACCAAACAATGTATGATAAACAGTAATTAAACACAATTAAACACTTTATATTGTTCAATAAGTCATAGCAGAAATAATAACATACATGTACACCAAACAGTAATTAAACACACATTAAACACTTTACATAGTTATATAAGTCAAAGCAGAAATAAAATAAAGCACATTTACACCAAACAATGTATGATAAACAGTAATTAAACAAACATTAAACACTTTACATAATTATATAAGTCATAGCAGAAAAAAAAAACACATTTATACCAAACAATGTAGGGCCTAGGATAAAGAGTAAAAAAAAACAACCAATAAACACTTTACATAGTTGTATAAGTAATAGCAGAAATAATAAAACACATTTATACCAAACGATGCATGATAAACAGTAATTAAACATACATCAAACTCCGACTTAGTCATATAAGACATAGCACAAATAAAAAACACACATTTATACCAAACAATGTATGATGAACAGTAAATAAACACACATCAAACTGGATCAAACGCCGACATAGCAGAAATAGTAAAATACATTTAGGCCAACACCAGATATTACATGGTGAGCACTACATAAACACATAGGCCTATGCACATGTATCATAAACGTTCGTATATGTAGACATATAAGTAATACATTGCAATACACAAAGTTGTTGCTTTAGGGCCTATAACAGGTGTGTGTGTGGGGGGGGGGGGCAATAGCTAGGCTCGGTGGTCACCCTCCCTGTACAATTCGTTGCAAAGCCATTGCTATGCCTAAAACAAAAACAAAAAAAACATTGATAAGTTAAGCCAAATAAACCGTCCTTGATCACACAAATCCTATATTATAATTATAGCCCATATATAGGCTAAACATGTGCATATTATATTTAGCGCCCTAGACACAATATAACTAATTTAAAAAAAATCTAGGCTACGTAAACATAGACCTATATATTGCGTGATTAACAGTAGATAATCGCAATAAGTTCAACAAATGTTCGTTCTAGCTAGAAGATTGTGCGTCGCAATTATATTTTGGGGGCACAGCCGAGAGTAATTTTTTTTGTATATTATTGCCCGAAATGAAAAGCGAGGGCCAACACCATTAATTCTCGTATATAAACCTACCTAGCGTGCACGCGTTTTTTTCGTGGTAGCCTATTCAAGTGTTTTCTACGTCGGAACGACGTGGTGTGCCCGCTGAGTAGCCTAAATATGACTCGTATAGGCCTACGTGTAGCCTATTACGTATATTAATGAACATTCACGAAATTATAATACTATAACATATTATGAGGCAGAGACCTAGATCATTATAGTTATTGTTTACATAGGCCTACACTCAACTCTATAACTGTCTCACAGTGTTTTAAATACCGTAGTAGGCTACTGCTGCATTGTTTCAATGACTGCATCTATAGCTTTACAATGTACAATGTATATATAGCGCTAGGCCTAATACTTTATGTCTAAAGTACTATCACATTGTGGTGATTAGTCGACATCTGGGTTATAGACTGGTGTGTGTGTACGAGCTTGCTTCAATTTGGTTATGGGATGGGTGAGAGAGAGAGAGAGAGAGAGAGAGAGAGAGAGAATAAATAAAAACAAAACCTGTACAATCCCGCCTCCACCTGCTGTAAAACTGTAATGACCTAAAATTTATTAGTACGGCCTTTATTTTTTGTTCTGTTAATAAAATCCTGCTGTCATATGACACACGTAAAGAAACAGAGAGAGAGAGAGAGAGAGAAATGGGGGGAGTGTACAACAGAATAAAAAAAGAGAGGTGGAGTGAGGTTGGGGGGAGAACGTCCTAAGAAGGTCACTCAATATTTTTAGTTGTAATCTAGCTTCGACGCCATTATAATGCGGTCACGTCACGTGACGCTCATTCATATGAAATATGCTAAGTAGGCATACGTGTAAGAAAAAATAGTACCTGGTTAAACGCAAAGCTAGTCTATTATTGATCGAGATAAATGCACCTTATTTACACGTAGCAAAAGTGTGTTTGTAATAGTCACTTTATTTATCATTTTTTTGCTAAATGCTGAAATAATCAAAGAAATAAAATCCAACAACACACCGTGGCCTTCGTGTTTAAAGCCAGCTCGCTACGTTCTTCGGAAGCAGATATCCAGCGGTTCATTCATCTCCCGGGCCTGAGACTTTAATGTATGCAGAGATTCCTACGCCGACTCCAGCCTCACTCCATTCACGGTGGCTAAAAACTGACGCTCGGTTCACTTTTTATTCAACCAGTGCTAGCAGAAGGTTGCTACAAGTTCGCACTGGGAAAACCATGGATGTATTATAAATGTTATTGATTGCTTCAAACGAGTTAACGTTGTAAATACTTATGGAAATATATCTTTACAGATGTATTAATTGTGAATTAGTGTAAAGTCTTCGAGATTCGTTTGGACACTTATACATTTTCAAGGATATCTATATATTTCATTGAAAGGCTAACAACCCAAAATAACCCAAACCATTGGATTAACGTTTCGTAAGTGTTACGTCGGAGATAGTGCTATTGTTTTTATTTATTTCATCATTCACTCATGAATTCCTTTTTTTTATTATCACGGAAAACGTAAGCACGTAACAAACCCCATAATGTGCTAATTAACGTGTCATTATTGCTACAGCTATAGCCTATAGTCTATAGCCTATATTCTAGAGCGCTTCTTGTGGGCTTTTCTTTTTTATTCGGATTAAATTGAGGTTTTTGCAATAAATAGGCTTTATACTTAGGCCTATACTCCCTATGCCCCTATACGAATAATACGGTAGACTATAAATAGTCCTAATTACTAATTGGCTAATTATCAGAAAAGTGCTGGTTTTAGTGTTTAATTATTTAGCCTATGATTATATTAAGCTTAATTACGCTTGCAATATTCATAATATTGCAAAAAGATTTATTCACATAATATATTTACTCATATTTTATTATTTTTTGAAATAAAACTAATAGATCTAGTTTAAAGAACCGTTAATACCCGTTAACGTGAGCAAAGGCCTAAAAAAAAATTCTTCACAAAATGTTCATTTTAATGAAAATTAAATGAAAATGGCACTCATTTTCATTTTGGGAAATTTATATCTCTTAAGACTTGACGCAGATTTTTTTGCTTATGCCCTTGCTAAGAACTAAATTTACGCGAGCATTATATTATAAGAATAAACCTGGTCTCCTCAATTTGCGAGGTGTAGAGCTAGCCAGCTATATCTGGGTGGAAGAAGTATAACCCCTACAATCTATGTAGGTGCATGGTCCGGATTTCTCTCTCGTCCCTAGCCTGGTGCCAGATGTTTCTTAAATGCTAGACTGGCAACATTTCAATGAGTTCTTCCTGCCAGCTTGGCGCACTGCGCAGTAAGAATTTTATTTTTGATGGCTTCTAAAATAGCACCGGACCGTTTTACATATTTTTTTATGAATATTTCTTCTTCTTATTTTTTTTTTTTACATTAAACATAAATAACATCTTTACAAATTTTTCAATATATACAAATAAATTGTTTGGAAAATTCTATAGTCTAGTTCTATATGCTTATTACAGCTTGAAAAAAAAAGGGTGATTTGTCCAAAATGGTTGAAACGATATTCTACTAATGTTTTATGGCGATGACTTTTTAAAAACTAGACCCTATTAGTATTTTGTTCTACTTAGGTTAGGACTTTTTTTTTTAGCTTTATAAAATAAAAGAATAAGTCTGTGTTTTAAAAAAAAAGCCTGATAAATATTTGTTATTCTCCTTGTTAACTTTGGCAAATTCAAGTATAGTTGATAGTTCAACGTTCTATTCTCATCTCTTACGTTCATGTAGCCTAAACCGAAATTCATAGGTGCACTAACATCCGCTAAGTTATACAACCGACAAAAACCAAACATAAATTGTCCCCCCTCCCCCACTACACACACACAACTCTCTCTGCAGTAAACGAAGAAGACAGTTAAAAATCATTTATGATTTCCGAATCCATACTGCCATTCCAGCATAGTTCGCGAGTTTTTTTTGGGACACATCATTTAAGGGAATTGTGTTGCAAACCAAAAGGCTCAGAAAAAAATCCTGCATCAGGGATTAGATTCCTTGTCATACACAAGATGAACTTTACAATATGTTCTAATTTGTCCGTAACATTCATTTAAACACATCTTTTTGCCTCCTCCTGTGTTTACCTCTTTCGCTACATGCTATGCATGTAGTTTTTATTTAGATCTTATTAATCTGTTCACTTTATTGGAGTATTTCACTGTGAACATAGACTATAGACCTTCCTCTATCTCCTGTATTTTTTCTGGTGTGTATATATATTCTGTTTTTGTTTTCTTTGTTTAACCCGACCTTTGTTGCCTGCATGCATTAACAGATCGTGTTTATTGTAGGGTTAGTATTGGTACAATGGATCATACAACTAGTATAGTCAATCTGATCATGATATACTTCGAGTATAATTGATTTGGTCTTTTTTTTTCTTGTTCTCCCCTCTTACCACACTCTTTAGTACAACTTTTTACAATAAGACATTCACATCAAGTGGGCCATGTATGTTGTATGACTTACAGCAAGACATTCACATCAAGTGGGCCATGTATGTTGTATGACTTACAGTAAGACATTCACATCAAGTGGGCCATGTATGTTGTATGACTTACAGGTGGGTGGGCGTTTGACAAGCTGGTGAAACACCGGCAAGATATTTCTTTGTTAGGTGCCACACTGGTTGTAACATGTATGACACACTGGTTGTAAGATATATGACACACTGGTTGTATGATATATGACACACTGGTTGTATGATATATGACACACTGGTTGTATGATATATGACACACTGGTTGTATGATATATGACACACTGGTTGTATGATATATGACACATGACACACTGGTTGTAAGATATATGACACACTGGTTG
Organism: Anisus vortex; assembly: GCA_949126835.1. Taxonomy (NCBI): domain Eukaryota; kingdom Metazoa; phylum Mollusca; class Gastropoda; family Planorbidae; genus Anisus; species Anisus vortex. The sequence goes on along the minus strand of OX421502.1, from coordinate 37,349,655 downwards.
TAAGATATATGACACACTGGTTGTAAGACATATGACACACAATTTGTAAGATATATGACACACTGATTGTAAGATATAGGACTTACTGGTTGCAAGATATATGACACACTGGTTGAAAGATATATGACACACTGGTTGTATGATGTATAACGCACTGGTTGTATGATATATGACACACTGGTTGTAGGATATATGGCACACTGGTTGTAAGACCTGATACACACTAGTTGTAAGACATATGACACACTGGTTGTAAGATATGTGACACACAGGTTGTACGGCAATGACACACTGGTTGTAGGATATATGACACACTGGTTGTAGGATATATGACACACTGGTTGTAGGATATATGACACACTGGTTGCAAGATATGTGACATACGGGTTGTAAGGCATATGACACACTGGTTGTAGGATATATGACACACTGGTTGTAAGACATGTGACACACATGTTGTAAGACACGTGACACACTGGGTGTAAGACATATGGCACACTGGTTGGTAGGTCTACGAGACGCATGATGTTACATAAATGACACCTTCATTGTAAGATTTACAACCTACTATCTGAGGGCCAATTGTCACTGTTGCGGCGGAGGCCATCAGCGAATCAAGTAAAAAAAAAAGTTACATTTTGTTTGCGACTTGCATTGGCTAAGTTTGCTAGTCTTTGTGGCTATTTGCTAAATAACATTGTCTTTGCAGCTATTGGCTCATTTCGCTAGTCTTTGCAGGCTATGGAATCGCGATTTTGTTTATTCCCTGCGAACTACTATGAACATAAAGACATGCGATTCTCAGCAGACTACATCTAGGGCCTACCTTTTGTTATTGTGTGTTATTGTGCCGTTTGCTAAAGGGCAGAATCAAATACTCTAAACCCACCATCGTTTATAATAAACATTTACTCGGTTATAGAAGAAAAGCCGACAATCTTTAGTTTCCAAAGTTTACATCTTCTTACAAAAACTGTTCGGAAAATAATTTTGTGTGTGTGTGCAAAGATAGACAATTTAGTCGCTTTGGCAACTATATTCACAACAGCATTTTTGAAGACAAAAATCTTATCTTATCTTATAAGTTTACAGGCGTTCCTTCTAGGTAGAAGATTATTACGTCCACTAGGCCCAAAACTCCTGCAGGGCGACAGGGATCCGTCGGTGGCAGGGATAGAACCCGCGACCTGTCAGTTGTTATTTGGTTGACAGCCCGGTGAACTAACCGCTGGACCAGCCGGCTTCTAATTAGAGTATAAATGTGTATATATATATATATATTATATCGACGTTGTGAAATTGTTGTGAAGTGATCATCAGTTTGAAATCGATCAATGACAAACATTATCCCTTCACTTGCGAGATAGAATCACCTGCCACCCCCCCCCCCCCCTGTTATCCCCATGCCCTCACCTCAGTTAATTAAGATGGCACGCCTATAGCTAAACGTACCGGAAGACCCCTTTCTGGTTTAGACGTTGTTGTTTTACTTATTATTACACACGAGAGGTTACCTATAAACGAAGATGGGAGGAGGTGGGCGGAGTGTAAATTTGTGGTGGTGGTGGTGGTGGTGGGGGTGAAGTTGTGACCGCAGAAGAAAGGGAGGGAGGAGGGAGGGGTTTTGAAGGCAATCCCTATCCAGGTGTGCAGCTTATATACTCTTGTACATGCACACACACACAATTATGTCACATGTCGTAGTAAATATGTCAGCCGATGGGGTAAGTCATAAACAAATTGGCCGTGTGTGGATGTGTTTGTGCGCGCGCTCGCACCCCCCCCCCCTTACACACACACGCACACACTTCTCAAATAATAATGTATATAAAAAAAGAAAGCTACAACATAAAATGTTAAGAAAAATTGTTGATACGATTTTTACAACACTATGCCTATAGATTTCTAATAAGACGTGAACAGACCATAAACAGCCACAACGAAAGAAAAAAAACTAACAACATCAAATAATATATACAGTTATAATACAGCCTACCTATAGTTAGTATAGTAAAAACCCAGATATTTCGTGCAAATGTTTTGGTTCCGGTGACCCTTCGTCTAAGTAATTGAAGCCATCAAACAAGACCGAGGTAATTTCCTCGATTAGTTGAGAAAAAATGCCTGGCGTTGCTAGGACGATTACACGTATTCGAATCGATACTAGTGATATTTCTACCTCAGTGCATACATTTAAAAAAAATAATAATAAATCGAACTTTCATCGCGTGTCCACTTGTGTCCCGGTTTACCACTAGTCGATTCCTGGTGTAGGTTTAAAGATGTTTGTGTATAGGACTGTGTATATAGGGGGAGGAGGAGGGGGGGGGCTATACCGGATACCCAGCGATTCCGGAGATTTTCGACATTTCAAATCCGAGAAAAATACATCAGTATCTTTATTTTTCCCTCGTATATGGAGGCTGGGCATTGTCTTATACGTGTTTACAGATGTTCCTTAGTACTACGTCCACGGGTCGTCTTGTTGGACAGTCGCGTGTTTACTAACCGCAGGACCAGCCTTGTGCTGGCTACACAATTCCCCATTCCTCCTTGTATGATGTTGTAGCCAATAGCAAACTCGTACTTCAATAATAGCCTTTTGCATGCCAAAAAAATCCTTTGACTTGGAAATTTACACATTTACACACAAAACAATATATAGGGCTAGCGGTGTGGATTGTGGATACGTCAGTATGTAAATATTATTCTACCTAACTTAAAATCTTCAAAACTTATATAATAAAGGTAAATACTTTAAAAAAAAAAATTAACATGTTATACTATCTGATGTATTGTGCTGCGAACCGTGAAGCAGATGACAACCCCCCCCTTTCTCATTCTTTTTTTCTTCTAATATTAATATGTCATGTGTCATTTCAATATCTTGCCCAGCGCCAGCCCACTGACCTACATAAAGATTCATTGACTCCCGGCTCCTCTCCTTGAAAAAAGAGGGAAATAAATCATGAGAGAAAGAAAATGGGCGCCGCGCGCCTATTTTGCATGAAATGACTTTAAGATTTGGCAAAAGTTTTTTTTTTCTGTAGCTTTATCTACCCACACACCTTTTAGCATCTCTGCAGCAGTGAAATGCCTCATACTTTGAATCTAATAGTCTAATCGATTGATATATTTTCATGTATAGCCTATATCTTGTTTGATTATTAGTCCAACTGTAAATATACATTAATTGGCTTCTATATATTTTTTTCTGTTTCATTGTTTTCGTTTCCTATTTTTGTTTAAATCTGAATTACACACTACTATACCCCCCCCCCCCGCGGGGGGGGGGCATAGCACACCCAGCGCCCTGTAACACAAAGATGACCGACCTGTAACACAATGATAACCGACATGTAACACAAAGATGACCTATGACCACCCTACATAGGTCACATCTTTCTGTATGTGTGCATATTACAACCCTGTTTAAAACGATGTTTAGTGAACAAATGAAATTTCTCTCAGGGGAAAGTTCAAAGGTCTCATTGACCAAGACAGGGTCAGCACGGAGAACCGTTACTTTCCCCCAACGGATTTTTTAGTTAAAATCATCATAACTGGATAGACTTTCTTGACCCAAGCCCATCAGATTGGTAAACCAGCGCTGTGCAAAAAAAAACTACATTCGTCCCTTAACAAAGAACGGTAACACTGAAACATAGTCATTGTTGAGATTTCATTGTTGTTATAACATTGTTAACCCTTCCCGTACCGACCTACTTCTATCTATGCTGCCTTCAGTTCCGCTATATACGCGCCCGGGACTGTAAGGGTTAAGATGTCATTGTTGTTATGAAATTGCTGAGATGTCATTGTTGTTATTGTATTGTTGAGATTTCATTAGACTAGTTGTAATATTCTTGGGTAATATTTTTGTATAAATCAATTTTTTCCGATGTGAATCGAGTGAATAATCTATGTCAGGAATCGGCAACCTTTCAATAACAGTCTACCAATTAGGATTTATAATTCATTCAACGTGCCAAAGCCTGAAATTCACACTTTTCGAACAATCAATTTCTTATATTATTGCTCGATTACTTTGTAGTAAGACTGTTGTTGAGGCTGGGCTAATGTATTCACCGCCAATGCTCGACTACTTATTGTTTTTTTTTTATCATTATAGATACCCATACTCTTTGTTGTAAATATTGTCCTGCATATCCTTCATCAGTCAATTCTCTCTTCACTTCCTAAGTTTCTAGCTAGGCAAAATGTATAATATATTATAATACATATATATTTGAAAGGATGGGGGTGATAAACTGAACAAATTAAACTGTGGTTATAAATGTTTAATAAATTGATTATTTATATCCCCCTTAATCCACGTAGCTGCCATGTCTTATGTTTTCTTTTAATTCAATATGCATTTACACTATATAATTATCTAATGCTCTTTTCATCTAATTCAATGTTTATTCATCTATGTATCTATTCATCTGTGCATCTAATTATCTATTCATCTACATATAATATAATTAATTTTCTATTCACCTACATATATAATTATTTATCTATTCTGGTATATATTTAATTTATCTTTCAATTTATCTATCTAATTTATCTATCTAATTTATCTACGTATCTATTCATTCATTCGTCTATCTATCCATCTATTTATTTATCTACTTTTTTAAAATCTATTTCTCTAAATTGTATGTACGATGTTTTTCTTAACAGGCTTGCCACGTTCTTAGTATATTTAGATAATATTTATATTGATACGTGCATGTTATTTTCTCATTGTGCATGTGTCTGTTTGAGTGTGAGGGTGTCAGTGACACTCAAATATGTCACATTATATGGACTAGTTCCAAGTTCCAAAGCCCTAGAAATGTCATTCTGAAGGTCCTTGAATGGTACCAATATGTCTGTAGAGCTCTGGTTTTGCCCTTTACCATCTGGGGGGAAAGTAGATGCAACAGTGCATTGTGTTGCCTTCATAACTCGTAATGCATTGAGTCTAATACAAATGGTAAAGTCCTACTTCAACACCACCTAAATGCTTTACTATACCTCGGCCTCAGGTGAAAACTAAAGTTTTCGTTCTTACGCCCAAGTGAACATTGAGAGTAATTTTAATAACATTCAAAGAACACTTTTTTTTTAAATCCTCCTCTGCATTTTCAAACGCCTGAATCTCACCTTTTGACACCTAATTCTCACCTTTTGACACCTGACACATTTAGGACATCTTTTTTATCTTCTTCTTTGAATTCATTAATAACTCGATAATTTAAAGATGCTCGACGTAGATATCGATACTGATAAAGTAATCGCATCCACGCATCACCATCCACTATTAATACTTTAACACTCCGGTGTCAGACGCATTTGTTGCTAATGTTATTGTTGTATACATAGGTGTGGGGAGGGGGGATAAATAAGAACATAACCTTTACAATCCCGCCTCCACCTGCTGTAAAGCTGTAACGTCCTAACATTTATTACTACGGCCTTTTTTTTTTGTTCTGTTAATAAAATCCTGCTGTCATATGACACACGTAAAACACACACATTGTTGGCAATCGTTGCATAATATTCACATTATATTTAATTACTAGTGTACGAAAGGAGGGTGGGGGGACGACTGGGCGTGTTATCCATTGTGCCCTCCAAGATGTGTAGCCTACGCTCACATAGACACAGTAGATTCTAAATGGTTTGTAAAGGGAACTGTGCTTACTGTAAGACGTGTTTAAATATGTAACACCAGTCACGCAAGAATAACGAAGAAGTGTGTACCGTACCTTATTGATAACTATAGTAATTATATGCAGTTTTTATGTGTACCGGTATGTAGTTTTGTTTGTTGTGCATGTGTTTTAAGAAGTGTGTGTGGCAACCTCAGAGAGGATGTGGACACCCCAGTGAGTTTTCAGACACCCCCAGGAAGGTTGTGAACATAACAGATAGGTTGTGGACACCCCTGTGAGTTTTCAGACACCCCCAGGAAGATTGTGAACAAAACAGATAGGTTGTGGACACCCCTGTGAGTTTTCAGACACCCCCAGGAAGGTTGTGAACATAACAGATAGGTTGTGGATACCCCTGTGAGTTTTCAGACACCCCCAGGAAGGTTGTGTACACCGTAGGGAGGTTGTGGGCATAACATTGTGTACATGTCAGTTTGTCCCGTACCACATATGTGAGAACCTCTGGACCAAGACACACCAAGACACACCTACGCGGTCCTCACTGTTCTGTGTCAAGTACGATGCCGTAGGGCTGTGGAGGGGGGGGCTGGTTAAATTATGACAGCAATGTCACTATGTGGAGAAAAAAAAACGCACGCATAAATAAATATGAAAATAACTAAATAACAACATCACTCTGTACACCTGTCCCGAGGGTGTTTCATATTTTCTTCTAGTTTTCTTTTTTTTAAATTATAAATTATACTACCTGATGGCGTTTTTCAGTGTAAAGAAAAAAAAAGAACTAATAATTGGTCTTTTTTTTTTTGTGTTCATTTATTTTTATTAATGATTTATATTAGAAGTTGTGGCAAATTCTGAAAAAAATATAGATTTCAACAATATTTCACTTTATTTACAATTTATTAACAAATTACCAAATTTCTCTTGCAGTTGTTCAAGAAACAACATTTTACACGTAGATACACTTACAACGTTTATATTCTTTATATATTATAGTGTGTATGTCTTTATGATTTATGTTTGTATGAAAAGATAAACACAAATAACCTCAAAATTGGATGAAAGAATTGGCAGACGTGTAATATAATCCCTTTTATTTACTTTAATAGATCATTGGTCAAGCAGTTTATTAAATTGTTTATAATTAAAATAAAGCGCATGCATTAAAGAAATGATAATAATACTGTAGTTTTTCGTGTTTTTTTCATACACTATAATACACATGGACCGCTTGCTTTAGTATTTCTGCTATATGATGACTCGAAAGACTGCTTTTCGGAATTCCCGATTCGTATAATACTTTGCACTTCCGTTTTATTGAATCGCTTTGATTTTCTGAATGAAAAATAAAAATTAAAATCGAAAGTTCTATACAGCGGAAACATTTAAGAAACAAGGAGGTGCGTAGAAGTAATTTAAGACAGCCTTATTGGTTGCGCACTGGAAAAAAGTAGGACTACATATAAGCTCTAAAATTAGAGCAAGCGGTCCATCTTATTATAGTCTATGTTTTTTTTTAATAATACAGACTGGTATACATGTATATATATAGATATATGTCAGTGGCAGTAGTTAAATGTTAGGGAATTCCCACTGAACGGTAAAGTTGTCTGGTGCGGATATTCCCAACAGTGCGTTCGCTCGGTGCAAACCTCCATTAGACGTAGTTTAGTAGGTATGTGTGGCCTGGTGCTCGATGCGGTACTGCGGGACAGCTTCGCAACATATGTATGCACCAGTTAACACTGGACTGAAAATGTCACACGTGTCATTTGATAGCAGGCGTAGCTCGGCCAATCATCACCTCCCCCCCCCCTTTCCTAAATCCCACCCTCCATCTGAATCATGCACGCGCTCTTTCTTTCTGTCTGTCTCGTGCTTTCACTATCTTTCTTTCCCTTTCTTTCTCTCGTTCTTTCTCTGTCCTTTTCACTCTTTCTCTCTCTCTCTCTCTCTCTCGTTCCTGTCTCTCTAGTTTATCTCTTTCACACGTTCATTCCTTCTAGCTCTTTCTTTATCTCTTTTTATTCCTCCAGCTTAATTTTTCTTTATTACTTTTTCTTTCCTTCTATCTTTTCCTCTATCTTTCTCTCTCTCTCTTTCCTTCTCTCTATCTAATCTATTTCGCTCTCTTCATCTCTCCCCTTTTATCTCTGTCTTTGTCTCTCTCTTTCTTTCTCTCACTCTCACTCGCTGTCTCTCTTTCTTCTCTTGCATTTTTTTTTGCATATGTATACTAGAAAAACAAATGGAGGATTTAATTTTACGCCAAAATGTTTTTTAATAAATACTTTTTACAGCTATAACAAATTATATTTTACCACTAAGTTATAACATCTTTTTTATATCATACCACTTACTTATTTTTTATTTATTTATTTGATTGCCCCTTAACATTACCGGTCGTTGGGGGCAGCTATTGGTCACTGCGTGTCCATTAGTCCTTTCAGTGGGCTTGGTAGGCGGCGGCGCCCATCCCCTCTCCAAGTCGGCAGTGGATTCTTTTAAAATATATTTCGGATTGTCTGCACCGTGGGTAGAACCCATGATGCCGAGCTATTTGTTGACTTTACCATCCAGCCGCCACTTACTTATTACAACGTGTACTTCTATCTCGCTATTATATATTATGCCTTTATTGTACCTATGTACTATGTGGCAAATAAATATTGTTCATTGTTGTCATGCTCAAAGAGCAACCTTGGCATTAGACTTACCTCCATCATCATGTACAAGCTCTGGCCTAGTGGCCGGGGGGTGACGATTTGATGACATCACAGAAACACCTGTAGGAGTCCCAAACAGAAAGATGGAAACCCATTGATACCCCCCCCCACACACACACACCCATCCATGTAGCTGCTATTCTTAAATTCTCTTTTACGTCCATATGAATGTACTCTATAAAATATTTATTTATCTTTAAATCTATTTATAAATCTATTTATTGATTGTATTTATCAATTCGTCATTGTATCTATTTATCTATTCATCCGTGACCTATTTATTTATCTATTTATCTGTGTATCTATTTATCTTTCATATCTCTATAGCCGATATCTATTTATCTATGTATCGTTTTTTTCTATTCATCTTTGTATCTTTGTATCTATTTATCTATCTAATTATCTATCTACTTATGTATCTATTTATTAATATATCTAACTAGATCTATATATATATCTAATTATCTTCCTTTTTTAAATATAGTTATCTATTGAAGTTGTATGTCCAATTATTTTCTTGGGCACACTTAACCACGTTGCTTGGAACTTGTCTGCTTCCACTGGTGATATCAACTTGTCTGCTTCCACTGGTGATATCAACTTGTCTGCTTCCACTGGTGATATCAACTTGTCTGCTTCCACTGGTGATATCAACTTGTCTGCTTCCACTGGTGATATCAACTTGTCTGCTTCCACTGGTGATATCAACTTGTCTGCTTCCACTGGTGATATCAACGTGTCTGCTTCCACTGGTGATATCAACTTGTCTGCTTCCACTGGTGATATCAACTTGTCTGCTTCCACTGGTGATATCAACTTGTCTGCTTCCACTGGTGATATCAACTTGTCTGCTTCCACTGGTGATATCAACTTGTCTGCTTCCACTGGTGATATCAACTTGTCTGCTTCCACTGGTGATATCAACGTGTCTGCTTCCACTGGTGATATCAACTTGTCTGCTTCCACTGGTGATATCAACTTGTCTGCTTCCACTGGTGATATCAACTTGTCTGCTTCCACTGGTGATATCAACTTGTCTGCTTCCACTGGTGATATCAACGTGTCTGCTTCCACTGGTGATATCAACTTGTCTGCTTCCACTGGTGATATCAACTTGTCTGCTTCCACTGGTGATATCAACTTGTCTGCTTCCACTGGTATTATCAATACAAATTGGTCTTTCTTCTTGGTACTTGAGCTTTTTAAGCGTTCCACGGATTGCCCTACCGGAGGGTAACGGGTTCGAATCCTGGTGAAGGCTAGGATTTTTTTTTTTTGCCATGTGTCTGTACGGTGTCTTTGAATCTACCCCCCCCCCTCCTCCCCCCCCCCCCCCCCCCCCCCAAAGCTCGGATGAGCATACCGCACAAATGAGGTGGGATTAAAGGACAGGGCGGCTGGGCATTGTGCTGACCACACAATATGTATTATGCCGTGGCCACGGACACTTGTGGTGATTGGTGCAGTTTCACTTACCATCATTGTCATAAAGAGAACTATACTATCACCACGCGAGCCTCCCATTCACTTACCATCATTGTCATAAAGAGAACTATACTATCACCACGCGAGCCTCCCATTCACTTACCATCATTGTCATAAAGAGAACTATACTATCACCACGCGAGCCTCCCATTCACTTACCATCATTGTCATAAAGAGAACTATACTATCACCACGCGAGCCTCCCATTCACTTACCATCATTGTCATAAAGAGAACTATACTATCACCACGCGAGCCTCCCATTCACTTACCATCATTGTCATAAAGAGAACTATACTATCACCACGCGAGCCTCCCATTCACTTACCATCATTGTCATAAAGAGAACTATACTATCACCACGCGAGCCTCCCATTCACTTACCATCATTGTCATAAAGAGAACTATACTATCACCACGCGAGCCTCCCATTCACTTACCATGATTGTCATAAAGAGAACTATACTATCACCACGCGAGCCTCCCATTCACTTACCATCATTGTCATAAAGAGAACTATACTATCACAACGCGAGCCTCCCATTCACTTACCATCATTGTCATAAAGAGAACTATACTATCACAACGCGAGCCTCCCATTCACTTACCATCATTGTCATAAAGAGAACTATACTATCACCACGCGAGCCTCCCATTCACTTACCATCATTGTCATAAAGAGAACTATACTATCACAACGCGAGCCTCCCATTCACTTACCATCATTGTCATAAAGAGAACTATACTATCACAACGCGAGCCTCCCATTCACTTACCATCATTGTCATAAAGAGAACTATACTATCACAACGCGAGCCTCCCATTCACTTACCATCATTGTCATAAAGAGAACTATACTATCACAACGCGAGCCTCCCATTCACTTACCATCATTGTCATAAAGAGAACTAAACTATCACAACGCGAGCCTCCCATTCACTTACCATCATTGTCATAAAGAGAACTATACTATCACCACGCGAGCCTCCCATTCACTTACCATGATTGTCATAAAGAGAACTATACTATCACCACGCGAGCCTCCCATTCACTTACCATGATTGTCATAAAGAGAACTATACTATCACCACGCGAGCCTCCCATTCACTTACCATGATTGTCATAAAGAGAACTATACTATCACCACGCGAGCCTCCCATTCACTTACCATCATTGTCATAAAGAGAACTATACTATCACCACGCGAGCCTCCCATTCACTTACCATGATTGTCATAAAGAGAACTATACTATCACCACGCGAGCCTCCCATTCACTTACCATGATTGTCATAAAGAGAACTATACTATCACCACGCGAGCCTCCCATTCACTTACCATGATTGTCATAAAGAGAACTATACTATCACAACGCGAGCCTCCCATTCACTTACCATCATTGTCATAAAGAGAACTATACTATCACCACGCGAGCCTCCCATTCACTTACCATGATTGTCATAAAGAGAACTATACTATCACCACGCGAGCCTCCCATTCACTTACCATGATTGTCATAAAGAGAACTATACTATCACCACGCGAGCCTCCCATTCACTTACCATGATTGTCATAAAGAGAACTATACTATCACCACGCGAGCCTCCCATTCACTTACCATCATTGTCATAAAGAGAACTATACTATCACCACGCGAGCCTCCCATTCACTTACCATCATTGTCATAAAGAGAACTATACTATCACAACGCGAGCCTCCCATTCACTTACCATCATTGTCATAAAGAGAACTATACTATCACCACGCGAGCCTCCCATTCACTTACCATGATTGTCATAAAGAGAACTATACTATCACAACGCGAGCCTCCCATTCACTTACCATCATTGTCATAAAGAGAACTATACTATCACAACGCGAGCCTCCCATTCACTTACCATCATTGTCATAAAGAGAACTATACTATCACCACGCGAGCCTCCCATTCACTTACCATCATTGTCATAAAGAGAACTATACTATCACAACGCGAGCCTCCCATTCACTTACCATCATTGTCATAAAGAGAACTATACTATCACAACGCGAGCCTCCCATTCACTTACCATCATTGTCATAAAGAGAACTATACTATCACCACGCGAGCCTCCCATTCACTTACCATCATTGTCATAAAGAGAACTATACTATCACAACGCGAGCCTCCCATCGAGGTAAGTCTAAAGTCTAATGATAGACGAGAGAGCACTGAGTCGTAAAGCCAAGACGGTAAAGACCTATCGGAGCAATTATTATAAGAGCAATCGATTTAGGGACCGGTGTGGTAAGGTCAAGGTCAAAGGCATACGTATCGGCTGATGTCACATCTGGTCTCAAACTGTGGGTGATGGATTTATTGAACACCCCTTGTTGTTTTCTTTCTCTCTCGCGCGACGCCCTTTGGGCTTGCCCCCCCCCCCCCCCTGCGTGCACCACAGATGCATGTTTTGTCACGTGTGTGTGTGTTTGAGTGTCGTGTGTTTGTGGTAATCAATGGCTTGCGTGTGGGCTTAGAAGAAATAATCAGGAGGCCGCCCCCCCCTCTATTTACTTGTACACAATTTCTCTCACATGTCCTCTCGCATATGGTATGGCATAACTAAACACACACAAGGCAACACCCACACATTCTCCAGCACTTTACCGCATGTGGTTCGAAACCTGTCGAATACAGAGTTTATAATTAAATTAACACGTATACTTTAATATATATTTACACCATTAGCTAATATAAGAAGACTACATAGATAAAAATATAAGCCTATATATAAATGTATATATAATACTAGGGTATATATCTATATCTCTCTATCTTCTAATATCTATCTATATATAGATATATAGATACATAGATAGATGGATATTTATATATATATATTGATAGATAGATAGATAGATAGATAGATAGATAGATAGATATGGTATGGTTCATGTAGTTCTTTGGTGTTATTCATCATTAACATCATTGATTAGTCCGTGTCCTTTTTTGATTGCTTGAGAAGCATAGGATCTCTGTGTCACACACACGCCACCTATAACGGTCTCCCACTTTCGTCGTAACTGTATTCCAGGTTTTGACTGCATCTTTGTCTTTCTCTCCACTTCTGCATCGGCAACGATGTTGCATATAATACACAAGACCAGATAGTAGGCAAATGTAGATCGTAATCCGTATATTTACCCAGGCATGTGTACACTACAGATCATCTATCAATTTTTATTAATTATGCACATTGAGTGTGTGACCTTTGGCCCTTGCATGTGCTATTTATGTAACGGTGTTAAGCTTTACACTGTCTTGTGCTTTTCTGGTAACTGTGTTTAGCTTTACACTGCCTTGAGCTATTTATGTAACTGTGTTATAGCTGTACACTTTGGGGGTGCCTTGTGATAATTTATAGAACTGCCTTTTCGTTTTACACAGTGTATTTTCTTTTGACGGAACTGTTCTCTCGATTTACACTGTGTGTGCAATTTATGGAACTGTGTTATCGTTTTAGACTGTGTATGAAGTATGTTTTTAACTGTTACCGATTTACACTTGTGCATGTGCTATTTATGTATCTGTGCTACATTTGTACACCGAGTGTGTGCTATTTTCGGAACTGTGTTGCCTCGGTACACTGTGTGTACGTGCTATTTATAGAACCTTGTTACCTCATGCAACTGTGCATGTATGAACTGTGTAAGTGGTAAGCTCCATGCACAGAGCATATGACGTGTAAGCCAAACAGGGCCAACCGTTTTGATTTAATGTTTGCCAATGTTTATATGCCGTAGCAATACAAGAGACCAGACCCCATGTAGCTAGGATATGAACCACTGTTTGTGTGTTGGATATGTATACCACTAGATATAAGAGTATATCCTCGATTCTGATTTATTTCATTGTTAAAACTAAAGTACAATAGTTCTCTCTATAATCCACCTCTCTCTCTCTCTCTAACTCTTACAGTCTCTCTACTGTTACTGGTATTACCTTTTGCCACTACATGCATACAAGCCAGAGAGAGAGAGAGAGAGAGAGAGAGAGAGAAACGGGGAGGTCGGAAGAGTAATGGCACCGAACCAAGAGAGTTGGAACGTATATTTTCAGTAGAGGCGTTTGACTTTATGAGATATAAGATACGATAATATGGGCGAGTGAATCTAAAGAATTAAAGTAATGACTAATTTATAAAAAGCACGGGCTATGCATCTCTTTGCCAGTCATTCCTCCTGACTGTATATATCTGTCTATTTATCGATCATGTGTGGGCCGCAGCGCGTTCAGCTGGCAAACCGAAGGTTCTGGGTTCGAACCCCAGGGTTTGTTCCCGGGACTGAAGGGTGTCCCTGAGTCTACCCATCTCTGATGGTAAAATTGGGGTAAACTCAGGGCGGCTAGGCATTGTCGGGGCCTACACAATCCCTTAATATGTCGTGGCCACAGAAACTGGAGAACGCTGCTTCTCCGGTCTTATGGACCAATTTGTTCAGACGGGATGACTACTTTATCTATCATCTATCTATCATCTATCAATCTATCTATCTATCTATCATCTATCTATCTAGCATCTATCTATCTAGCATCTATCTATCATCTATCTATCTATCTATCATCTATCTATCATCTATCTATCTATCATCTATCTATCTATCATCTATCTATCATCTATCTATCTATCTATCATCTATCTATCTATCATCTATCTATCTATCATCTATCTATCTATCATCTATCTATCTATCTATCATCTATCTATCTATCATCTATCTATCTATCATCTATCTATCATCTATCTATCATCTATCTATCTATCATCTATCTATCTATCATCTATCTATCTATCATCTATCTATCTATCATCTATCTATCTATCATCTATCTATCTATCTATCTATCTATCTATCTATCATCTATCTATCTATCATCTATCTATCTATCATCTATCTATCTATCTATCATCTATCTCTATATCATCTATCTATCTATCATCTATCTATCTATCATCTATCTATCTATCTATCATCTATCTATCTATCATCTATCTATCTATCATCTATCTATCTATCTATCATCTATCTATCTATCATCTATCTATCTATCTATCATCTATCTATCTATCATCTATCTATCTATCATCTATCTATCTATCATCTATCTATCTATCATCTATCTATCTATCATCTATCTATCTATCATCTATCTATCTATCATCTATCTATCTATCATCTATCTATCTATCATCTATCTATCTATCATCTATCTATCTATCATCTATCTATCTATCTATCATCTATCTATCATCTATCTATCATCTATCTATCTATCATCTATCTATCTACCATCTATCATCTATCTATCTATCATCTATCTATCTATCATCTATCTATCTATCTTTCATCTATCTATCATCTATCATCTATCTATCATCTATCTATCATCTATCTATCTATCTATCTATCATCTATCTATCATCTATCTATCTATCATCTATCTATCTATCTATCATCTATCTATCATCTATCATCTATCTATCTATCATCTTTCTATCTATCATCTATCTATATATCATCTATCTATATATCATCTATCTATATATCATCTATCTATATATCATCTATCTATCTATCATCTATCTATCTATCATCTATCTATCTATCATCTATCTATCTATCATCTATCTATCTATCATCTATCTATCTATCATCTATCTATCTATCATCTATCTATCTATCATCTATCTATCTATCATCTATCTATCTATCATCTATCTATCTATCATCTATCTATCATCTATCTATCTATCATCTATCTATCTATCATCTATCTATCTATCATCTATCTATCTATCATCTATCTATCTATCATCTATCTATCTATCATCTATCTATCATCTATCTATCTATCATCTATCTATCTATCATCTATCTATCTATCATCTATCTATCATCTATCTATCATCTATCTATCATCTATCTATCTATCATCTATCTATCTATCATCTATCTATCTACCATCTATCATCTATCTATCTATCTATCATCTATCTATCTATCTATCATCTATCTATCTATCATCTATCTATCTATCTATCTATCATCTATCTATCTATCATCTATCTATCTATCATCTATCTATCTATCATCTATCTATCTATCATCTATCTATCTATCATCTATCTATCTATCATCTATCTATCTATCATCTATCTATCTATCATCTATCTATCATCTATCTATCATCTATCTATCTATCATCTATCTATCTATCATCTATCTATCTATCATCTATCTATCTATCTATCATCTATCTATCATCTATCTATCATCTATCTATCTATCATCTATCTATCTACCATCTATCATCTATCTATCTATCATCTATCTATCTATCATCTATCTATCTATCTTTCATCTATCTATCATCTATCATCTATCTATCATCTATCTATCATCTATCTATCTATCTATCTATCATCTATCTATCATCTATCTATCTATCATCTATCTATCTATCATCTATCTATCTATCATCTATCATCTATCTATCTATCATCTTTCTATCTATCATCTATCTATATATCATCTATCTATATATCATCTATCTATATATCATCTATCTATATATCATCTATCTATCTATCATCTATCTATCTATCATCTATCTATCTATCATCTATCTATCTATCATCTATCTATCATCTATCTATCTATCATCTATCTATCTATCATCTATCTATCTATCATCTATCTATCTATCATCTATCTATCTATCATCTATCTATCTATCATCTATCTATCATCTATCTATCTATCATCTATCTATCTATCATCTATCTATCTATCATCTATCTATCTATCATCTATCTATCTATCATCTATCTATCTATCATCTATCTATCATCTATCTATCTATCATCTATCTATCTATCATCTATCTATCTATCATCTATCTATCATCTATCTATCATCTATCTATCTATCATCTATCTATCTATCATCTATCTATCTACCATCTATCATCTATCTATCTATCTATCATCTATCTATCTATCTATCATCTATCTATCTATCATCTATCTATCTATCATCTATCTATCTATCATCTATCTATCATCTATCTATCATCTATCTATCTATCTATCATCTATCTATCATCTATCTATCTATCATCTATCTATCTATCTATCTATCTATCATCTATCTATCATCTATCCATCATCTATCTATCTATCATCTATCTATCTATCTATCTATCTATCATCTATACTATAAATATTTGCGCTACTACTGTTCTGTGGGACCAAAATTAAAGTACAAAATAAAAGTCATATAGACCTAACACAAAGAAATATTTCATTAGAGATATTTCCATTTTTCTTATCGTTGATTTGTTAGTATGCTGCTTTAGTACGTTGCAACGGCACGCTTCTTACAAGTGGTGTTATTAGTCCACTTTCGCCGTTATTAGTTATTTCAACGACCGAAGTAGTTTTCGAGAAGTAGATCCATAGCGGTCCACTCAAAGACTTCGCATGGCCCTCGCTTTATGCCTCCATAGATGTCTACCGTTAAATGGGGGTGTAACTATGGTAACTAGCTACCCAACACCTTGATCTGCTTGACTTCAATGCTGTCTGCCTGTCTATTTATCTATATACATCTATAGTTATATATGTTTGTCAGTCTATCTATCTATTTATCATACCTTTCTATGTCTATGTATATCTGTATGTCTATTCATGTTTATATATATATCTATCATATCTGTGTAGGTTTATGTATATTTCTATGTTTATCTATCTAGTCTATGTGTTATATTTTTGTTTACCCATTTATCTGGAAGGCTGGCTTTATATCTGTCAATTTATAAGTTTGTGTCTCTAAACAATATATATATATATATATATATATATATACAAGCTATATAACAGTACTATGTCTATCTATCAATAAGTCTATCTAATTTGAAGTCTACAAGATTCAGTCAACCAAGGGTTTACATTTTCTTTTTCTTAATCCTGGTCTATAAAGTCAAAACAACTGCGCACACAAAAACGCACAAAAGCGTTTTATAAACACACACACACAAGCTCAATTATACACGCCTTAGGCTAGACACCTTAGGCTACACATGAATGCATACATACACAATCAAACAATATAAAATCCATAACTACATACACACCCATACGAACAAACTGTTATAAAATCTTACCAAAAGTTGGCTTGGCTCCACTATCTCCCTGATATACGAGGACCTATACAATACAACTTACGTTTATTGACCTTTGAACCGCACATCGATCAAACGTCTACTCCCCCTGTTTTTTTGTTTTGTCTTCTTGCAATTTAATAAGACACGCGCTATGCATAGGCTAAGGTAAAAATGCACGCTAAGCATATTATTAGTAATGTAATAACTTGTGTGTATAAAACAGTTGGACATGCTAGAGCATACGCTGATCTAAAGGGGGAACTAAGCAAATATCGCAAGATCAAGATGTAATTAATAAAAAAAAAACATTAGCAAATAGAACTATCCAAGGGACTTAACATATTTTGCAACCCATGATAAGAATGAGATTATATGAAAAATGCAACAATCAAAACATGATTTAAATGATAAACAAATGTAAAGAAAAAATACACATTTCTTAATACTGTATTGGTACATTATAAGATCACTCTCTTTTATTTTTGTTTTATAGTATAGAAGAAGATTATATAAATGTCACCACTTTCATTCCCCTTCTTTTCTGTAGAAAAAAAAAAGGTATTTTATATAATAGCTTACACCCCTTCCCTCTACTACACATTGGGTCACGAGGGGCTAAAGATTACGAACGACAAATCTATTTAAATCCCACCGAGTGCTTTTGAACAGCAGCTACAGTGGTATGAATGAAAAGCCCGTACAACAGCGGCCGTCGGTGCATTGGCTTTATTGTTAAATCTCCAATAGCTTGCGGTGTGAAGGGGGGGGGGGAGGAGGACGGTTTTATATGTAACGGGCCGCCGAAGTAAAAAAAAAAGAAGAAGAAAAAAAAAAGCAGTCGAACTAGAACCAGCAGATATTGGAAGGTGCTGTGTTTACCGAAACGCTGGAGGAAAAAAAAAAGTCCCATATTGTACCCCTCTCCTCTGCAAGAATAGTATCGTCCACCTGGACCGGAAGTTTAAGGGGAGGTTATCCTTATTTTTATGTGAATTGGGTTACAAAAATAGTGTTTAGTTTTGAAGAAAAAAAAGGGTTGTGTTATGGTTAAGAAGGAAGAGTCGTAATGTTGCAAAAAAGGATTGCAAATTTGGCTTTGATATGTTCATTTTTTTAAAGAAAAGGTAAGATATATTTGATTGAAGTCCACATGATCATATGTGCATTAAGAATAGTAGTAGGCCTATAGTATAGGCGTAGGACTGATCAAATCAATGAATGCAGTAGTGACAGTAGTCTGAGTAGAGTCTGGCTGTAGTCACTGTAGAAGTGTAGACTCATTGTAGAGTAGTCTATTAATCTAGTAACTATTAGAGTAGAAAATATTGCCAGAAGTAGGCAGTAGTTGGTAGTTAGCCTGTCGTCTGTCTCTGTGTTATAGTTATTGTGGTTGACTAGGTCTAGTTGTTATAGTCTGTGTTAGTGGTGTCAGTGACCAAATGGTAGGCCTATATTTAATTCCCTCTCGCAGTTTGGGGACAACAAGTTTTTTTTTGTTGTTTGAATTTTAGCCATATTAATATTATTATTATTTATAAAACTACTTTAAACTAGTAACTCGATGGTTTAATTTTAATAGTCTCTGCAGCTATCTAATAATCATTTATAGACCTAATGATACAAATTGATTGAATTATTCAATGAACAACACCTAAGCTCATCATTGCTATATATTATATAGGCCTAGCCCTAGGCCTATTACTATTAGTCTAATTTTAGTATAATATAGCCTACAATAATATATTATTATAGACCTACTATATTATAATAAATATATTATGAAACTATAACTAGTATAACTATGATATACTTACTAACAATAACACAGATGATAGTTCACAACCAAGTTGAAATGACTAATGACATCATATTGCATTGATAGGCCTATAGGCTAATATATTGTTGATTTTGATATCTGTGATGGTGCCAGATAGGGGTAGGCCTATTTAACTTATAAAAATTATTATATAAAGTAATATAGTATTATAGGCTATAACAATGACATTGCTAGTGTCAGTAATCTCTGCCAATATAATCTGAACAATAATAAAGTCACTGACATTGACAATATTGTTGATAGTAAGACAGTAGTCAGTAGTAATGACAATCTCATTTAAATCAGTTAACAATTTAAAAAATATTAGGCCTGAATGTAGAGTAAATTATGTGGGTATTTTTAGGCTTTTGATGTAGCTTAATTATTAAATATAAAATTGTTTAACGAAAATGTTAAATATTGGCCTGGGCCTAATGTTTATAATATAAAATGTGTAGGTAGGCTCTATATAGAAATATAGAAAATATAATAAAAATATATAATAAAAATATAGAATTAAAACTTTATATTTATTATAATACCATTTAGCTAGGCCTATAAATAATAATATAAATCATGTATTTGATATTGAAATAAACCAATTATAATCAATATATTGGCTACACAGAATTACTAGGCCCATTCCTACTGTAAGCAATATAAAAGAAATATAGGAGGCCTGATCTTTGAAAACCTAAACTGTCCCACTGACCTAGTTCAAGATGATTTATAATTTTTCATAAAAGCTTTTATTGCTCTCAGGAAGGAGAATATAAAAATTTGACATAATTACATCACTGAAAGTGATAAAAAAATTTTTTTTTAACTTTACATTTAAAATTAAACATAGGCTTACTTTTAGAATAAATTTTCATTTATAAAAACTGACACTTTAAATTTTTTTTTATTACTTACAAATTAAAATGTAAATATTTAAAAGCTTAAATTCTTAGCAGTATATATGCCCCACTCCCCATTTCACTAATCCCACCTGTCTTTAAAGACTTCCCTTCAGAGTCCCCTTGTCCTAATTTTAAATGCAGGCCTTAAACCAGATGTGATACATGACAATCAAATGTCTGTACATAAACTTTATCTGATACTAATGTAAACTTTTTTTTCTTCTACTGTGATTACCTTTTTTTTAAATATATATTAAAAATGAATGATTTATTCTAGACAACTTTAACTTAAGAATACAATCTTAAAAACACATAATGCAGGGATTAGTTAAACAAAAGATACCCCTAAGATCTAAGATAATAAGAAAAATACAAATGTAACTTGAAAACTTGTGCGCTGGCTCTGCAGTTTTACTGTTGGGGTGAAAACAAACACTAGGGGCTCTCGCCCGCAACACTTGTGAATATGATGGACCTTAAAAATGTATTTCATTTGCTTTAGAGGGGTTCAAATTAAAGATCACCTAAATATGACACTTCAAAACCTGACAACTGAGAGATATATATTATTATATATAGAACAGGTGACCTGAGCTGTTTGTCCTTTCCTTTTAGCCATTATGTGAGTTAAAGTTGTTATGTTGTAAAAGCATTTTACTGGGAACTTTAGAGTGCTTGAAACAATTTTTAATCTTTAGAAGAGCAGCAATAGTTAATGAACTAAATATAATGAAACAATTCTTGAAACAGCTGTTTGTGTTCTCCCGTTAAATCCATTATGAATGAGTTTATTATTGTGTTGTTTTTTTTTAAATAGTCTGTCTGAATTTTTAAAAATTGTACATGTAAAGCATCAAAAGCCAAACAGAAAATCATTACACAATTTAGTGTATGTGTTTACACGTATAAAACAATAGTTATGTGTTGTTTTTTTCATTAAATTTTGTATTAGGATTTGTGCGGAAATGTCTGATAGCAGGTAGTTTTATTATTATGTTATTTGTGGGAATGTTTGATAATGCCAGATGGTGTCATTATATTTTATGTGGAAATGGCTGGTGGCAGCCAGTGTGTGTGTGTGAAAGACGGCCTGCTAACCACAAATCATCTCCGTTTGCAAACTCTTTATGACCTTGTGAAGACATCCTCTCCTAACCTACTGAGTGAGAAACTAGGTTATAGGCTGATGAGGATAAAATAGCCACTGTTTCATTTCAGAGTCCTTCATCTAATTTACTTTTCACACATGACTAATTCTTTCTCTGTATAAAATCTAAATTTAAAAAAAGCAATCCTAGTCCTAGTTGTACGTTTATATTTAGTCTATGAAAGCCCTTGTGTAATTAAAGTACCAGAAAAGAATTTTTTTTCCGCACATTTTCCATTTTAAAAAGTCCATGTTTGAAAAAAAAAACAACAGTTGTTGCTACTCTAGTCTTTCTGAGCTGAAAGTGATTTCAGTTGATTATTTGCAATAATCTTTATAGAAGCAACCGTCTGTAATGTATAAGAAGTAGAAGAGGATGTTAATTGTTTGATTCAATTATTATTTTTTTTTACATTTCAGATTGAGTTTTTTCATGTTTATTTTATTGCCTTATCCTTCCTATTGGACAAGCAAGGCAGATAGCAAAGTAGTAAGTTGTTTTTTTTAAATAATAGTTTCTTACCACTGAAAGATATTATTGACAACTATAAATGATGTTTTGAGACGCTATAATTCAAAATATGAACATATTTAGTACTTTACATATAAAAAGTAAAAACTTAACATATACTCTGGCTTGAGGAGGGATTGGGGGGTGGAGTGGTTGGTAAAATTGAATGACGGAGGGAATACAAAAAGTTTGACATGTTCAGGACCACGGCCCCTACACTTTAAAATGTAATTATGTTGAACAAGCCGGTGGGCTACATTTTGACACCATCACACCTTCTTGAATAACACTGCAACTATTTAAAAACATTCAGCATTCTTTTTTTAAACCATAAATTTCATTGCATTTTTTTAGAGTATAGTCTCTCTCAGTTTGAGAATGTACAATTTAAGAAAAACTGCAATGTGATAATAATCAAATAATTTTTTGTTTGGTTGATCTGACAAATACCTTATTATACTCCATCCATTCTATTAATAAATAGGTAAGCTATAAATGATAAAATATAAAGTTCAACTGTTCTTTTCTTCTTTGCTCTTATCATTCTAAAATTTTAAAGATTTATATTACTTAAATATCACACGCAGTGAATCAGTAATATTTTTTTTATCTTGTAATTTCAGTTCACCATGATGATTCGCCGGAGTAGATTATTGGTGGAATGAGAACGTCCCTTAGAACAATTTCCCCGCCTGAATCTTTTAATCGGCAACTGTCCTCACCAGTTATCACATTGGGCCAGGTCAGGTCTGGGCCCCGGACCACAAATGAATATGTGGATAGCCCGCGTGCACACCCTGCATTACCACTCAAGCCTCATCTGCCCACTTTAGCCGTAGGGGGTAGCCATTTGTCTGGATTATCCCTCGGAGTTACCCCTCTAACCCGAGGAACCCATACCCTGACGCCGTCTCCGTCACCGGTTGTCTCTCAGCAACCATTGTCCAAATCCCCGCCTCTGAAAAAGGAACTGGTGATTATACAAGATGGAGTCAGAGGCGGGGAGACCACACAAGTGGCCAATGGCGGGAACAGTGCCGGAGTGGGGGCGAACCACGGAGACAGCATTATGTGTGAGCAGTGCGGCAAGTGCCGATGCGCGGCCTGCACCGAGCCCCGCTCGCTGCCGTCTCACTGGTGCTGCCGGGACACCTGTGAGGTGAGCCCGGACAATGTGATTGACTTCTGCACCTGCTTCTGCTGCGTGAAGTGCATGTTCTACCACTGCGGCTCGGAGGAGGAGAACCAGTGCTACGAGAACCCGTGCGGGTGCTGCTCCACCGCGCACTGCTGCCAACGCTGGACTGTGATGGGCATGATGGCTCTCTGCCTGCCGTGCTTATGGACTTACTGGCCGGCCAGGGCGTGTCTGGCTGCAAGCACGTTCTGCTACGGCCATTGCCGACGTAAAGGGTGCCAGTGCAATGTGAATAAACATGACAAGACTAGTGTGCTTTCAGGGGGAGTGGCGGCTTCGGGGAACTGTGGTGGTGGTGGAGTTGGAGGAAACTCCAAACATTCGCAGACTCGTCGACTTTTGATAGAGTCGGACTCATCGAGTGCATAAAAAAGTGATATTCAGTTCTTCTGATTCTATCAGAATCTCGGGGGTTTATTATTATTTTAATAATTATTATTATTTGTACACTTGTTACTTGACATATAAAAACAAGAAAACAACAGGAACAGTTCAGTTTATCCAAATTCAATTCAAACACGCACACCTTTTTTTTTTTTATTCAAATAATATTTTTTTCATAAGTTGGTCTCTTCCACCAGGATTAAAAAAATATTGTGAAGGAAATCGTAGACACACAACAAAAAAAAATAAGGAAAATCAGTATTGTACTTGGGGGAAAATTTGCTGTCCTTTTTTCTTTCTTGAACTACCAAACTAGTCATTTCAAAAAATTAGTTCATTTTGTTTTTGTATTGTTGGTATATGATTTTTGTTATTTATGTTTTTATTTTATTTTTGTTGATATGTATCAATAATGTTGCCTCAGTGTACCAAACCTTGGAGAATTTTTTTTTCGTTTCATACAATTGTTTGCTCATATTGGATAGTGTTATATTGGCTAGAGCTGGAACTATATTCTGTGGCTATAAAGGAATACAAAGTCGTTACAAATGATATATAAAGCTTTAACAACAGTTCATTGTTTAAGGTGAACATTTCGCATGATAAGCTCAGGGTTAGGATTAATTAAAAAAAACAACAGTATTTTTGTTAGTTTGAGAAAAAGGTAGAAATCCATGCAAAACACCACTTACTGAGACAGGTAGGCTTGGATGGGAGAGTGGGGGTGTAAATGGCCAGGCTTCTCTCAATATAAATAATTTGCTGATGGTTGAAAAAGTTTCTTGTATTAATATAATCTCTGTTTACCTGAATTTTGAATTTTATAACTGCCACAAGTTTAATCTGGTTTGAAATCCAAGAAACTTTTTAAAAATTTGGAAAGAAACAACAATTTTCTTGTCGAATTCAGGTTTAAACAGGTTTAAAAGGTAAAAAGAAATTTTTTTTTATATATATTTCTTTTAAATAGGAATTGTAGATATGGATATGAATTGCTCAGTTTATATGAGGGAGTGTTGCGGTGAGTTAATTTTCAAAGCAGTCCAATTTCTTTGACTAATCGATTTATTTATTTTTCTTCTCAAGATTAAAATGTTCTCTTTGTATTTCATTACACCCTGCTGTACTTCAAGAATTAACTTTTTAGGTTCAAAAAAAATATATGTTAATTTTTTTTCTCAGTGACTTTCTGGTTAACATCTACTTAAGTATTAAAGGATTTTCTTTACAGCTTTAGGAACTTTTCTTTGACAATGTAGCCTCTCTGGTTTTATCATTCAGCGCTATTTATTATTTTTTTACATTAACTACTCTGGCTATATTTTGCTTTGAGAAACAGAGCTCCCCCCACCCCCACACAGCCTCCTCATTTCAAAGTCTTGACTTGATATACAGTGAAAGAATTACCAAATATGAAATTGAAAACCAAGAATCTTATGGATAGGGCGGGGCCTACCTGTCAGTGTGAGTTGTAGATGTGTTTTTTTTTAAATACTTTTTCTGGGACCACTTCGAACGCTAAATGTAGTGATTATAAACTCCCCAGCAGACTACACAAACATGGAAACAAAAGAGAATTGTTTTAGAGGACAGTGGAAATGCTTTTTCTGCTTGGGCTTTTAAGTTTTGTTGTAAGTTTGATAGAGTTGTTGTTGTTTTTTAATGGTAACATTTGTTTTGTTGGAAATCAGTTGCAAAGATAAAACAGTTGGCAGAATGGAGTTTAAAAACAACAGCAGGTTCTGATTAGATAATTTTCCAATGCTATGGAGATTATTTGTTGACGCGGGGGAGGGGGGGGAAGCGGTATCATGTCATTTATTTATGCCACCTGAGTTGTTGTATTTTTTGTTGGTATTTTTTTTTTTGTTGTTCTTCTCAAAAGGAGGCTTTTTAAAAAAAAACAACAAAAAACCAAGATAGTGTTGTATCGTGACATTTATCACCAGCTTGGTTTATTCCAAACCTATGTATTATTATCTTTATGTTAGTGATCATATTTGAAAAACAAAGAATTCTCAGTGTTGAGTGTTATCTTTCTTGAAAATGGCATACTGTTTTTTTTTTTTTTTTTACAGTGCACTTTAAGCTGTTTTTTTTTTCTCTTGTTGAGACGAGTACCACACAGCAGCCAGATTTAACGCGGCTGCGTGGAGATGTGTCTGGGTTTTTTTTAAGAACTGATTTACACCAAATTACACTGGAAATAGTTTTGAAACAAAAAAAAAAGTAATAAAAAAAATGTATTGTTGGACCAGATAAAGAATTAATCTTATTGTGATGACAAACAATTATATATAGGACTTTCAAAAAGAGAAAAAAAATGTAAAAAAAAAATGTTATTCGTATGTAGACATTTTTTGACGTCTGCTGTAGCTGGTGCTTGTTGTAAATTGTTTTCATCTCTAAAAAATTTCATTGTACATTATGCCATTCTATTTTCCCTGTCTTGGGGGCTGAGGGAGGAAGAAAGTGGGCAAGTAGTTTTTAAAAAAAAGATTCTGTTATTTTCAAAGTTTGTGTATTTATTTTTTATTTCAGTATTTATTTTTAATCTTTATAATCAATCTAGGAAAGTTTTAGTGGGGTGGAAGAAAAGTTTGAGTTTATTTTGTACTAAAGTTTATGTTTTATAAAAGTTTATATATTTGCCCTATATATATATATATTTATATATATATAAATGAAATAATGATGAAGAACTAAACTAAAGGAGACTAGCTTTAAAGTTTTTTTATATTTCATGCTTGCTTCCCATCACACTTGGATAGCTCCTTGTCTTGTTTTATACATTAGACACCATCAGTTTGTTGACCATTTGTTGGTAGAGCTTCCTACTACCACCCACACCTCCAAGCAACGCCCCACCTCCCACCCCACCCAGTTCATTTGTTAAAAAACATAATGTGAAGAACAGTACAGTACTTGGCACTATTTATTATTATTATTGATGTGACCTATATAAATAAATACATGTGAAAAGTTGTTTTTGTTGTTGTTGGTGTGTTATTGTTTCTTTTTTTTTTTGCCATACTGCTGTAGCTGAATGTTTCATTTAACTCTTGTTTCTCTATTATTTATATATATATATATATTTAGTACCTTTCAATTGGACTTGTATTATTATTTACTTGTGATCTACTACTTCATGAGATGACATGCAAATTAAAACTACAAACAAAAACACAAATCAGGGGCAAACTGGTCTCTTTGGAATTGTTTTATTTCTTTCTTAACTTTTAAGTTCTTAAAAAGTTAATTTATTTTTTTAAGTTTTCACTTACAGATGGAAACAGTGGTCCTGTACGGTCCTGTACATGCTGGGTGGGTGGAGGGAGGGAAGGGGGGGGGAGTAGTGGGTGTTGAGATTGTGGAGCCATCACACACACTGCTTGACTGATGGTCACCTGGGGGCTAGTGAATTCTGATACACCCACCCCTTCCCACAGACCTTTCAAAGTTGAAATGGGGAAGCTTATTATCAGTGCTAGAATTCACCATTTAGAAAAAAAAAACAACACCACACAAAAAAAAACAACATTTGATCAAATGTTTCAATTCTAGTTTTTTAACAATACAAATTTAAATATGCAAATTGATTTTACTTGAGGTTTGGTAATGTCATATTTAGGCAATGTCATGGTTTGGCAATGTCATGGTTGTTTGTATGACATCAGGGGTGTGCAGGCAGCATCTGTATAGTTGCTTTTGTGTGGTGGAAATGGGGAGGGGGGGGGGGTTCTACACTTGTGATTTTAACCAGAGTTATCTACTGATGAAAGCAAAAATAAAACCAAGACCTTTGATTTACTGTAGAGTCAATGGAAGATGCAGGTCTGACCCACACAAACTGTAGAGAACCTATGCAATGCATTAGGTTTTTTTTAAAGTAAATTAGAAAGTTCCTGAGTTAAAGACATAAAACTGTCTGCTAGAGATTATACAAACATTTATAACACTTTTGTCATGTGTTATAAATTCTTGCTCGTGTCACGAATTCATTTTGATTGTTTTAAGGGTAGGAATGGTGGTGACGATCCTTTAGGCTTAGGCCAGTTAAGTAAGAGTTAAAAATATGTCCAAATGTACTTATACATTAGGATGAATGAAATCACGTGTTATAAGCTCAGTAAGTAAAGTAGGCCTACCATAATCGGACCAAATTGATTATATGGCCGGTGAAGCAGCGTTCACCAGTTTCTGTGGCCACGGCATACTAGGAGATGTGTGGCCAGCACAACGTCCCGTCGCCTTTACCCCCAACTATTGTCAGGTACCCATCAGAGCTGGACTCAGGCACACACCATCCAATCCCGAGAACAAATCTTAGCCTTCACCAGGATTTGAACCCAGAACCTTCGGTACACCAGACGAACGAGCTGCCGCACGGCCACTGTGCTCCATATAAGCTTAGTAAATACTACATTCAAGTAGTAAGTATTGAATACTTGTCTTGACCATGATGCACACTACAGCCATAAGATGACCCATGATGACGATCGCCTGGCCCAGATCACACACACGAACATGAATAGGCTTATGTCCCTAATGCCCCTATTCTTTTCTCGTGATGAGTTAATCGTGCCAGGTCTATCAGCTCAAGTGCTCTGCATACAACCGCTAAGGTCAGAGTGTTATTTTGTTTCATCTCGATTTGTTCTCATTTGAATAGAACCTCATTAATATGAACATAAATAAATTCAGTAGCTTCTTTTTTGTGTACCATTGTTATAAATATTCTCATTTGTTACCTCGTGATAGTAATCTTCCAATCAGGTGACTCTTAAGTAAAACGACTATGATTTTATTTCTGATCTGCTTAGTTTTAAATGATGCCGTTTCAAAATGAACAACCTTATTTTTTTTTTAACCCTTTTACAAAATTATTTTTTTTGGTCCATTAAATCAAGATTGTAAATTTTCAGCCAAAAAAAAAGTAGCCTAACTGTAAATTTTTATATATTTTTTTTCTATTTCGTTTCAAAAGAATTTAAGCTTAAATTGATTTAAGGTTGTGATGAAAATGTTTTAAAAGCTGCAGATGTTTACAATTTTATGTTATACTTTTAAAATTCTTATACATCTACTAAGCAGGATTGGGTTTTATTTTTTCTGTTATGTGTGTGTACATAGATCTAGTGTTTTATGAGTTATTACGGTTAATTACCTCTGGATTTTACAGTATTGTGAACATACATTGAAATATAAGCTTGACAGCTGGAGAGAGAGATAGAATAGGAGAAAGAAAAACACACAGAATCAAATTTGCATGTTGTTTTTTTATGAAGACCTGACTGCTCCAGTTTGAAGTAAAAAAAAAATCACATACTAACACAGCAGCTGTGTGATTAATAAACGTCGAAAAAGAGGTAGCCTTTTTTTAATATAGATCAGTGAAATGTGGGAGGAGCTTAAGATAGAAGGGGGGAAAATACAACATGTTTGCAACAAGAAGAAAGATTAATTTAGAGAATTAATTGAGCATATTTGTTGTTGAGTAGACCCCACCCCCTCCCCTTCCTTTGTTTACTTTCTAGCCATGTTTAGCTAGATTTCACCACATTAAAACCAAAAGATTTTCTTTTTACAATATTATCTACCTCTTTAAAATTTGCAGTGATATCCTACACTTTCAAATATGAAAATTAAAAATAAATGTACCATTTT
Organism: Anisus vortex; assembly: GCA_949126835.1. Lineage (NCBI taxonomy): Eukaryota > Metazoa > Mollusca > Gastropoda > Planorbidae > Anisus > Anisus vortex. The sequence continues at coordinate 37,319,950 of OX421502.1, read as the reverse complement.
GTCGTTCAAGTATACATACTAAAAAAAGTACCGTTCGGACCAAACTGATCATAGGGCTGGTGAAGCAGCGTTCAACCGTTTCTGTGGCGACGGCATATGAGGGGATGTGTGGCCAGCACAATGCCCCAGCCCAGCCGCCTTTACTTTTACCCCAACTAGTGTCAGGTACCCATCAGAGCTGGGTGGACACTTTTTAATTTTGTTGAAAATAGAAAATTAAGAATGATTAGTTTCGTCATTTATTCTGGTGAAACTTTTTGTACATGTCGGATCACTCACCACCAAGCATATGTCTAACCCTTAACACAACTGTTGGCCCTTTAAGCGATCTATTAATTCTACATCATTGTCTTTTATTATATTCATTTACATATAATATAGATCTAAGTAGGCTAAGGGTAAGTATAGGCCTAAATATTTCTTTTGTTTGTATCTTGAAAGTGTTTACTTTAACAAAATCTGAATAATGCCATGTGAATAATATAAATGGAACTTGTACATTTTTAACTGGTTGTATTAAAAATACACTGTGTATAAAAAGACATTGTTTAAAAAGCCAGTGTTTTCTTTCTTCTTTTGTTTTCTCTCTCTCTCCATTAGTGTATATGTAATTGGCTGCATTGTCCTATGAAGAATAGATCCCTTCGTAACAGTGGAATCACTGAAGATGTATTGCTTTTGAATGTGGGCATTAAATCTGTAGGGCGCGAAACCATTAGCTGCGGCATTTAAGCTACAACAAATATTTCCTGTACAACAGGGATCAGCAACCTAGACACACAAAAAATCGCCCCAGCCTTGGCACACAGAGAGCGATATATTAATGGCACACGCAGATGATGCAACCAAAAAGGCAATTCAAGTCTCTTCTACACGGAATTAGTGCTAGAGCTGGATGACCGAATGACGCTCTGAAGAAATGAGAAATCACTACTTTGGCAGACTATTATCATCAAAGGTTGCCGACCCTTGCTATACATGTTTGAATGAGAAGTTGAGTGTTGACTCATCATCTATCTCCTGGTAACTTTATAAACGTTGCCCCCCCCCCCCCCCACCTCCACCCCCATCCAGCTCATACACTTTAACGTGTGGAAAATCACTGGAAAACTATCAGCCTAGTTCTCTGTTCTTCACCATCACCCCCTCCTCCATCACCCCCTCCTCCATCACCCCCTCCTCCATCACCCCCTCCTCCATCACCCCCTCACCCCCTCCTCCAATCTTTATTTACCCTACTCCTCCCCTCGTTTTCACTTGTTGTTAACCCTTACAGTCCCGGGCGCGTATATAGCGGAACTGAAGGCAGCATAGATAGAAGTAGGTCGGTACAGGAAGGGTTAACCTTACATTATTCGCACATTTGCACACCAATGGTTGAACATAATATTATGGTCTATGGATCAAAAACATAAGGCTATCCATGAAAGAAAAGATCGTGCAACATTTACTATGTAAGATGTTTTGTGGTATTTTCCCCTCCTTTAAAATAGAACATAAACAACATCAAATAGCAGACACACACACAAACAAATAATACAACAACGCAAAACATCAAACAAAAACGGGACAGAATGTAAGAACAAATTTTCTGAATGCACTGGCCTATATGCAGGTAAAAATAGTAATGTGTAATAGTAATGCGTTGCTGACGTGTTTTACGGTTAATTTTAAACACGTTGCCCTACTTAGGCCTACGTGTGTACTGGTGAATATATATAGGTCTATGCGTTAAACACACTGCTCTACTTAGACCCACATGTGTATTGGTATATATAGGTTAAACACACTGCCCTACTCAGACATACATGTATATTGGTATATAGGTTAAACACACTGCACAACTTAGACTCACGTGTGTATTGGTATATATTATAATAGATTAAACACACTGCCCTACTCAGACATAACATACATTTGTATTGGTATATATAGATTAAACACACTGCCATACTCAGACCTACGTATGCACTAATATATATATAGACATTCACTGGCTCACACTATATTTCTGCGCACGTACACACACACACACCGCTTTGCTATTTATATATAATGAGATAAAGTGAGATTTGGGCTACGTGTGTAAATGTCGATCTGCAAAAAAAGAGCGTAGGCCTACCGTAATTTAAAAATGAAAACAACAAACATAAACAAGAGCACATTACTCTCATAGTCTGTACACGAGAACACAGTGACCTACTGGATTGCCTTTAGGTTGTTGTGATAGACATTAGACACTAGAAACTGACCTAGGCTACATGTAAATGTATGTGAACAATATTTACCCCCCCCCCCCCCCCACACACGCGCGTTAACACGCATTATTGTGCTTACAACAACAACAAGAAAACAGTGGAGCAAACTAACTTTATATTATCTACTTCTTTTTTTAGTTTATGATTTCACAGAAAAAAAAAAATAATTAGTTTGCGTATGGTCTAGAGCAGGGGTGGAGTCTCCAAACTACGGCTCGCGGGCCGGATGCGGTCCTCGAGGCCCTCTCATCCGGCCCGTTGAGGCCTTTTAATTTACGAAAGGTGTTTTTAAATAATAACTGAATAAAATAATGTTAAATAAATAATTAAAAACAACAACCATGTTTAGATTCTTTTTTATTTGAACCTCGAGTAATATAAAGTAGTGGCCCCCGAACTGCTGTTTGATAATTACTGCGGCCCTCTGGCTAAAACTTTTGGAGACCCCTGATCTAGAGTGACTCTGGAGTCTAGGCCTACAGTCTACTTGTGTATGAAGTCGCATTGAAATATATATATTTAAAAAAAGAACAATAAACTAAGGGCATGGTTTACTCATTATATTATCGACTTAAGCACTCACTTAAAATTCCGGTAACCCATAGAGTCGCTTAAAATAGAAAATTAGGTTTCGTAATTTAATAGAAGAAAAAAACAATAGAGAAAGTATTACTAAGTATTTGATTAGTTTTTCAATTTTCTAATAATAAAAAAACATTATTTATGCGAATTCATACTCAGTTGTTTTTATTTCTTTTTTTTTTTTTTACTATATGAAAAAGAAAAATTAGAATTAAAAGCTGATTTAATCTGCCAGAAAAGAAAACAAATATCTAGAACTGTTTTTATGTTTTGTTATTGTTTTTATCTTATCGTATATCTTACAGGCGCTCCTTCTATAAAGAAGATTATTGCGTCCTACACTCATCCGTGGTCCGAGTCTAGTCTTGCATCTTTATTAATGTTTTAAATGATGCTAAGTTACTGGTTTTCCTGGTTTGTTCAGGCAACCCATTCCATGCCCGAATGCCACTCGGGAAGAAAGAATTCATATATGCATTTGTTCTCGCATAAGGGATAAGGGAAGTGTTTTTTGTCCATATGTTTATCTAAGCATTTTAAGTAATATTTTATGAAATATTCTACCAGACGTAAAGTTTCTAGCAGCAGACGTTAATTTGTGAAGGAATCGAATAAATCTGTTTGACAAGAGGGGGGAGAGTGGGATAAGGTTTGGGTGGGGAGGAGAGAGGGTGTGTGTGTGTGATTCTTAGAAGTGTTTATCAGACGATTGATGTAAATGTCTTTGGAAGAACGTGCGTGGTGGGGACGGGGTAGGCGTAATGGTGGTGGTAATGGTCTAATCTTGGCTCCCACAGACCAAGATTCACCATCAAAAGAATCAAAAACCAGCAGGAATGCCATTAACGCATGTTTTAACTTGTCTCTTGAAATGATGAAAAGTAAAAAAAAGTTCCTTCTTTTCTACCTACCTACCTTTTGACCTACTTTCATACATAGTTACCTACATATATTTACTCTCATACCTACCTGATTACCTGACCTACATTATACCTACTCACCTACCTGTCTAGTTACCAACCAACCTTCCTAATCGCACACTATATTGACCCAGGTATTCTACCTTCGTTTTAATCTTGGCCCACGCTTGGGTAAATATTAATGCAATATAGTGTAACTTTAGGATACTTATTCACATACCTACCAAGCTTCCTACCTACCTATTACCCACTCATCTAACTTCTTAACCTATGTGGACCTATCTAGCTTAATTTACTTACCTTGAATTTTTTTTATGTTTGGAGGAACGTGCGTTATATATATATATATATATATATATATATATATATATATATATATATATATAATGTGTATATGAAAGTATCCCGTGTACATTACATACTTATATGTATGTGCGTGTATGTGTGTGTGTGTTGTGTGGTATCATGCAGAAATTATAGATATCAAGATACCCGAAATATATGTAGGCAGGTGCAGCGCTGACCTCCATACCGTTATTCTGTACTCCTGCTACCACAGAAGCCTGTAGTTGTTTTTTTAAGCGTAGACCTACGTGTTTATGAAGTGATGACTTTTGCTAACGTTTTAGGCTTTTACCAATTGCTAATAGTGTATACTGTGCACTCGTACCTGCATCAGGACATACGCATCTGTATGTTGTGCCCTACATATACTAACATACGCATCTGTAAGCAGTGTCCTACATATGCTAACTTGCGTATCTGTATTACTGTATGACGTGCTGGACATATGCCAACAAGCCAAAGGAGGACAACTCCACCCATTTCACAAGAAAAACATTTAGTTTTGAAAGCAAAAGAGAGTAAGTTTAATATTTATAGCGACATAAACTGAATTCAATACCGCAGAAATGGATTACCTAATAGTAAGAAAAATTGAAAAAATGTAGACCTACACTATAAGACTGTTATTAATGAGGTCTCAGTGCACCTCAAAAAGTCCTACCTCGACTCAGATATATGCCAACATACAAATTCCACCTGTTAAGTTTCAAAAAGAATCCAGTTTGTTGAGACATTTGTAGGCATACGATTTATCAACTTTCTGGTTTCGCATTGACTTTTTAAAAAATTGAATGATCTACGGCAGCTGCACTAAAACATTATGAAAAACTTTCTGTTGTAATAACTGCATTTAAAGTTGTTTTTTTATATACTTTTTTTTATTGCATAGATGTAGGAATAAGCTAAACTTATCACGCCCGCCCTCCTTGCAAATAGTTAGGTTTTGAGTGCACTGTTTTCATAAAGCCTTAAAACAGTTTTGATTGGGGAGTAATAATCTTAAGCCTTAAAACAGCTGTGAATGAAGTATACAGTAATTTCAAAGTTTTGTGTGACGAGCAGATATATAAAAAGCCTTAAAACAGCTGTGTATAAAGTAAACAGTAAACTTACAGCCTTTAAAAAAAAGTCTGTTTATATAGGCCTATAGTAAATCTTACATCTTTACAGCAGTTGTATGTATGAAGTCTAACAGAACAAAAGCAGTGTAGCTATGAGAGAATAGGCTTTGCACTGCTAACAGCTGTATTAACTGTCACGTACGAATCAAGTCTGAAACTAGGTTAGCCTTATAGTGGGCGCACAGTGACAAGTCGACGCCCTTGCCAACCGGGGATGACATTAGACAGTGACAATGCCAACTGTCAGATATCAACAACCCCGGTGACCAGATAAACGGTATCATTTAAAAGCAAAACAAAACAAACGAGGGAGAAAAATTAAGAGGAACAAATAAAATAAATATGACCGAGATTTTTCGATGCTTTGCAGCCTGTCGCCATGGTTACCAGCTCCCCCGTACTTTAGATTAGAAGCACTGTTAGCAGACGAGTTGTCCAGATTTTTTTGTGTGGAGTGTGGATACAAAATGGTGTCCAGTTTAGGCTGCACACAGATTTGGTCAAAATAGCAAATCCGCTCCGATCTTTTCTCCCTCTTTCCCGCCCAGCCAACCATCTCTCTCTCTCTCTCTCTCTTCATCAATCTCTGTCCCCTCCCCCCATTCTCTCTCTCTCTCGCCGTGTAAGCCCAGTTGATAAAAATTATTATTATAAATATTTATTATGTAAAAGCGTGTGTAGGCTTAGTATGTGTGTGTTATTATTTCAATATGCGCATTAGCTAAGCTTTAACCATCTGACTTGTAAGAATTAGTTTAAATTCTAAAGTTGACAGGAACAAATCAGAAAACTACTGATGTCTGCTTGCAAGTCAAACGATGCCAACCAAAGGGAACACACTTTTATTTCTTCTTCCAGGTTACACTGTAACGAGGTCGCATCAAAAAGCAACCTTGTAAGAAGAGAAGAGGGGGGGGGGGGGCGGTAAAAAAAAACAACACAAAAATAAAAGGTCTGGCACTAACATTCTTTCTGCAGGCCTGGTGGTGCCATTGCAGTTTCCGCTATGCAGCTTGGAGATCAAGACGGATGCTAGCTGGCTTTTTGGGGCAGTCCATTTCGTGACGTTGGTCGAGGGGTGGAAGGCCCAGGTGCTGATGGATGGTGTGAATGAGATAAACGAAAGCTAGTAAAACGAAGCCTTTTAGTTTCTCCCCTCCGCCACCCCATTTTTTTTTACACATTCTTTGCTTTATACGATTAGACAATTAACCCAGATTTTCTCATTATTTATGTGTAGTATAATTATGTAGTGTATACACCTAGATCTATTACATGGGGCTAATTTATAAATGTAACTTATAATGTAACTACAAAGATAGAAACGAACGAGCAACCGATAATCTATCACAAAACTCTAAGTATGTCCAACATTAGAACAAAGACTTGATATAGGCTACAGCAAATAAAGTACTAATTAAGATTAATTCTACATCAATTAAGTCTAAAACAAACAATTATTTCTTTTAATTCATTCATTATAACAGGAAGTAAATTTAACATTAACGTAATCAAGCGAGTAATATATTATTATAATATATATATATATATATATATATATATATATTTATATATATATATATATATATATATATATACATATATGTATATATACATATATATATATATATATATATATACGTATATATTATGACGTCACGTAGGCTATCTAGCCTATTTTCCTAAGAATAAAAAGAGTTTTAAAAAAGTTTTGATTGTGCTTACACTATCATCTTGGACCAAATCTATTTGAACCAATTGAGTCAGAAAACCAATAAAAGAAATGATAAAAAAAAAGTTCATCTAACACATCAATTGAAGGATTCAATGAACAAGTTCAGAAAACACATCAATGGAAGGATTCAATAAACAAGGTCAGAAACACATCAATGGAAGGATTCAATGAACAAGGTCAGAAACACATCAATGGAAGGATTCAATGAACAAGTTCAGAAAACACATCAATGGAAGGATTCAATAAACAAGGTCAGAAACACATCAATGGAAGGATTCAATGAACAAGGTCAGAAACACATCAATGGAAGGATTCAATGAACAAAGTCAGAAACACATCAATGGAAGGATTCAATAAACAAGTTCAGAAAACATATCAATGAAAGGATTCAATAAACAAGGTCAGAAACACATCAATTGAAGTATTCAATAAACGCAGTCAATTAACACATCAATGGAAGGGTTCAATGACATCAGTCAATTAATACATCAATGGAAGGATTCAATGAAAGCAGTCAATTAATACATCAATGGACGGGTTCAATGACATCAGTCAATTAACACATCAATTGATGGATTCAATTAACACAGTCAATTAATACATCAATGGAAGGGTTCAATGACATCAGTCAATTAATACATCAATGGAATGATTCAATGACATCAGTCAATTAATACATCAATGGAAGGATTCAATGACATCAGTCAATTAATACATCAATGGAAGGATTCAATGAAAGCAGTCAATTAATACATCAAGCTCAATTTATATTAATATGTAAAAAAACAACACACACACGAACACTCGGTGGGAGACATTTGTATTACTTGTTAATGATAAAATTGGTAGGTGGACTGAGGGACGGAGGTTGACTTTTCGTGGTTTTAAATATTGTTGGACAGTCGGGCACAAACACACACACACACACACTTACGCACGCACGCACGCACATACACACACGCAACTTAAATAATGTTATCTTATTTATTTTTTTTAAATTTTATTTGACAATAAATGACCACAATTCAAAACAAAGTTAGACCAGTAGGCTCTTTGATCGGTCGAAGCACTTAAATAAATAGCTTCAATATCAATAATATAGGCTATAGACCCCATAGACTGTTAGATTGATACAAATAATAACATGATAAAAGTAAAGATCCGTTTTTTAACTATAACGAATGAGATGTTATGAAATAATGTTATATAAAATGTGTGATATAATTACAACAAACTACACAGTTTCATTTCATCTCTCTGCCGATCGATAGAAAAGTCCGCCATGATGGTTTCGAGCGCCCGCCCACCTACAGCTTAAGGGCCAATGGGGAATATCGATTTATCCCGGTCCAGATTTCTGCCTCCCCCGCGCGCTGCTGCAGAAGCAGTGTCTGCCAGATTGTCTAAAAATAAAGTAGTAGCGGCCATCAGGTCGCAGCTGCTCAACATCCACGCCATGGGCGGACATTGCGTGGACAATTGTCGTCTGCGTGGGCCCTGTGAGCGCTTGCGGCTGGACATGTGGTTGTGTGGGTGGGCTATTTCAAAGAGGGGGCCAAAATTGTAATGTGGAAAATAAATTATTGCCGTCCTTGACTACAGAAGGGATGGGGGCACAGTAGCCGAGCGGCAGCGCGTTCGACTGGCGATCCGAAGATCCTGGGTTCGAATCCTGGTGGATTTTTTTCAGGACTTGTGTCACTGAGTCTACCCAGCTTTGATGGGTTACATTAGTTGGGGTAAAGTTAAGGCGGTTGGTCATTGTGCTGGTCACAGAAACTGGTGAACATCACCAGCCCTATGATCTGTTTGGTACCGAAGGGTACTTACTTACTACAGAAAAAACAAAAACTGTAAGTGGCGGGGATCCTTTAAAACGTCATAAGGCTGTTCATTCAGATTGAATATATCGTAGTCTCTTATAACTGGAAAAATAATTAAAACATCCAAATATAGGCTCTAAAAAAACGAAATACAAATATAGACTTGTTTTTCTGTTTAATATTTAGTTAGGAGCCTTTATCATATGATGGGACGTCATGCAGTAAAACAGTGAGTGTCAATAACATGTTCCTGGTCAAGTATACTTTATTTCTTTGTATATTTTCTATAATGATTACAGCCGTTCTCATAAGATACAATCGAATTTTACTTTACCTGTTCATATGCTATTATATAAATATTTTAAAGTTTGAATGTATTAAAAATTGCGACCAGACGATAATTATGTATAAATTATATATTTAATATGCTTTCCGTATATATATTTCAAGTACAGTAGGCCTATTGTTATATATTCTGTGAGCCACGAGGTAATATATTTCTTTGGTGAAGCAGAAAGAAAACATTCTGGCTCCTGTGCCACTGGTACATGTTTTGAGACCAGCAAAAACGAGTGACGCGTCTTACGACAGTGTCCAGTTATAGCTGTTGGCCTTTCAGACCCCGATAACACGCTCGAGCGGTTGGTAGAGAAGGGAGAGGAAAAGGGAGAATGATATGAAGAAAACGTTAAGGCTAAAGCCAAGAAAAGATGAAATAGGCTGTAGATGTAGCCTAAAGACGGAAAGCAAAAGTGAAAAGGATAAATGATCCAGAGCTAGGTCAAATAGTTTGTGTGTGTGTGTGTTTTTTTTTTCAAAGACTATAATAAGATGGACTGCTTGCTTTAATATTTCTGCTATTTGATGACAAGAATGACTTACCTTCGGAATTCCCGACTTCGTTTTTGTACTGTACACTTCTGTTTTATTTAATCGCTATGATTTTCTCAATGAAAAATTTAAATTAAAAACGAAAGTTGTTTACAGCGGAAACATTTAGGCAAACCTAGGAGCCTGGAAGTCCTTTAAGACAGCGTAAATTGGATGCGCACGGGAAAAAGAACATATAAGCTCTAAAAATAGACCAAGCGGTCCATCTTATTATAGTCTTTGGTTTTATCATCACACAGAAAAGTGAGCTAGTGAGAAGCAGACGAGAAGATTACCATAGAGTTTCTTCTGACATTGAAACTTTGACTGATACTGTCTGATACATGGTGTGGGCCTTGCGTTGGCGGCTGCTAACCTGACAACACGGTAGTCTGGAGTTCCAATACAGGCGCCCATATGTCGCGACCACCCAGCGGGGAGTTTTCCGTCTTTCCTTCTGTTGTTGTTTTTTTTTTTGGTCGACTAACAGTCAACGGGAAACGGGTAAAGGATTGGTATGAAAAGGGCGCAGCGATTGGCGGTGTTTCACTGGATCAGGAAACGAGATGAAAAAAAGTAGTACAAACTAAGAAACAGCTTCATACTTTGAATGAAAGATTAATTATAAACTATAGCAGGGTTCGGCAACCTTTCGATAACAGTATTATTACAAGGCAATTTATTCACCATAATAAATTATGGATGAGACCTTCTATTTATATCACACAAGTATAATTATGATTTATAATGTTATTACGGCTAGAGCCCCCATTCAATTTATGAAAATAATAGTTATAGTATTGTTATTATTAGTGTGAGTATCCTTGTATTAGTGAAGATCTTATTATATCATTCTGAAGTTTATTTGTAGTTGTCTAGAGTATTCCGTGGTTCTTAGTATCCCCTGGCAATTCACATAACGTGGCTTTAGAGTTTTCAGTTGATTTACTTCATGTATAATTATTGGTGTGGCTCATATTATACAGCAAGAACCTCGATGTTGAGTGGTAGTGTAGATTATTAAAATAGTTGTATAAATATTACACATACACACATGTATATAACTTTGAAATATTGACGTTAACCAAGTTGTGTAGAAAGCAACGATAAATTTGGTTTAATTTACAACATCAATCCAGTAGGAATCCAAATAATATTATATACACAATCAAGAAATACACATATTCCAATTAGTAATGAATATCCTCAATGAACATATAGCATTGTAGTTAATAGTAGAATAATAAATTTTCCATAATACAAATCAAATAGAAATGATACTCAGAGCGGAGTATATTTGATGTTACTAGATCGAATGCAAGCCAAGAACTGACTAAAGTGTCGAATTGCGTAGAAATATATTACGGGTCAATCGTTGGAAAAACCCGACAGCCTAGTGACACGAGAATTTTAATCAAGCCTGCGTGCTGACTGCGTGAACAGATACTTTTTATTAAGAAGAAGCAATAATGCTCTAACAAAATAAGGAGAGACCGGACGACCTTGACATGCTGTATTCGCGTGCACAGTTCATGTTTTTATCGAGGTTAATAAAAAAACAATAATGCTTTAATTAGGTTAGGAAAAACCCGGGGAAAACCGTGAGCTGAGAAATATTTTGTATCGTTTAAACGCAATTCGCTTAAATGGTTTAGTTGGTTTATTAACATTACAATGTAGGGAATTTACGTTTCGTAACAGTCGCCCATACCAAAAGGAAAAGAACATTGCATACTAAACAATAGAAGTGTGCAATTTCTTTTAGAACCGCCTGCACTTAACTTTAGTTCTAAACAATATACAAAAAAAACTGACTCCACCTGGGTAGTCCGTTGAATAAGACAAGTGAGGGAAATAATTTATTCTATTAAACCCTCATCATATAGGATCTTAAGTTATCCTTAGACCATAACACATGTTCGCGTTATTCTAAAATTATACTCTCTGAGATATCATTCCTTATAAACATCATCATCTTATTTATAAGGTAAAAATCAACATAACTAATGTTATCATATTAAACAATTCAATCATTAATTAATTCAACTTAAATGAAATTAATATTTAAATAAACTTAAGAGTAAGAATTTAATCTTAAGTGTGTAAGCATGTGAAGTGTATGCACATTACTCTATCTTGGTTTTTACATAATCACAACTATAGTTTGATTGTTTCAAAATAAGGATGTACATTTCTGTTCATTCATTATCTTACTAATAAAGAAAATTATGTCCATAAATCAATAATACTTAAAAGTAACTTATTAGGTTTTTTTTTTTTTTCTTACAACAATAATAATATTTGTTTGAGCAAATGGAAATATTCATGGCATAAAATAAGGCATAAGATATTGCATAAAATAATCACAACATATTCATGTATTCATGCATTTAAATTTTAAATGATCCAATTCTCTTAGTTAGGATTATAAGAATATATACATGTAGTTATCTATCTCCTTATACATTTGTTACATGCGCGATAGGGTGTCCGCGACGATGTTATCTTTTCCAGATAAGTGAGTTATTTTTAAGTTGTAAGCTTGAATAAACAAACTCCATCTTAGGATGCGCTGATTTTGTTTGATGCGGGAAAGAAATACTAGTGGATTGTGATCAGTGAATATCTCGATTGGGAACTGAGAACCATTTACATAGTAATTGAAATGTTTCAATGCTTGGATAAGTCCTAGTAATTCCTGCTCTATTGTGCTATAATTTACCTCATGTGGGTTAAATTTTTTTGAACAAAAGCTAATGGGATGTTCAAGTGAATCATCTCCTATTTGTGAGATTACCGCGCCCATTCCTGTATTACACGAGTCTACCGTTATTCTGAAGGGTTTAGTATAATCAGGTGAGACTAATACTGGAATATGTTTCTTAAACTTATACAGTTCTGCATCTGCTTCAGAGCTTGCATTCGAATGATTTGACGTACGAGACCTTGCTATCTCAATTCTTTCTTGGCTTGCTATTTTCTCTCTTGCTATTTCTCTTTCCATCTCAATTCTCTGGCTTTCTCTCTCTCTTTCCATCTCAATTCTCTTGTTTTCTCTTTCTCTTTCCATCTCTAATTCCATCTTTCTTAACTCAAGTTTAAATTTCAATTCTTCACTTAAGTCACCAGTTGTATGCTTTACTCTTTGTTTTATAGGAAAAGGTAATTCATCATCTGATTCATCATTAATGTTATCATTAGCAGTAGTTTCTTCAATAATTAGTGTACCTTGTTTTCTTAAACACTCAGTTACCTCTTGAAGTAATTTAGTTTTTGATGGCCTAGTTTCTGTGATAGAAATGCCCAATGATTTAGCCAATTCTTTTAGTTGTATCATCGACATTTTATTAAGCTGTTCTGAGGTTAGATCAAATATCTCTGGATCCAATGTAAGATTATTTGTGGCTTCCATTTTATATTATTAAAAGTTACTGTAAATCTTGTTAATAATACAATAAAAGTGTCCAACTTACTTTCTGTCCTTTGAATAATTCACTACACCACACAGTTCAGATTTGTCACAACAAGGTCATAAAAGTAATACTTTCTTAGAGTTACTTTGTTTGATAAGATAATACACCAGATAATTTTAGAGGCTGAATAGTTAAGTTTTCCGATTCTCAATAGCAATGTTCAATTCAATCACAATCTTTAGTATATTGTATATTGTTCATATTTTCCAACACAATCCATCCAAGTTACGAGTATGTATTACGGCAGTTGTAAATAGTTTGTGTAAATAGTATAACGATTCTTGAAGTTGAAGCAAATCCTCTAAACGTTTGTTAGTAAATCACTGACGAGCAAAACCCATTTTATTACAAGGCAATTTATTCACCATAATAAATTATGGATGAGACCTTCTATTTATATCACACAAGTATAATTATGATTTATAATGTTATTACGGCTAGAGCCCCCATTCAATTTATGAAAATAATAGTTATAGTATTGTTATTATTAGTGTGAGTATCCTTGTATTAGTGAAGATCTTATTATATCATTCTGAAGTTTATTTGTAGTTGTCTAGAGTATTCCGTGGTTCTTAGTATCCCCTGGCAATTCACATAACGTGGCTTTAGAGTTTTCAGTTGATTTACTTCATGTATAATTATTGGTGTGGCTCATATTATACAGCAAGAACCTCGATGTTGAGTGGTAGTGTAGATTATTAAAATAGTTGTATAAATATTACACATACACACATGTATATAACTTTGAAATATTGACGTTAACCAAGTTGTGTAGAAAGCAACGATAAATTTGGTTTAATTTACAACATCAATCCAGTAGGAATCCAAATAATATTATATACACAATCAAGAAATACACATATTCCAATTAGTAATGAATATCCTCAATGAACATATAGCATTGTAGTTAATAGTAGAATAATAAATTTTCCATAATACAAATCAAATAGAAATGATACTCAGAGCGGAGTATATTTGATGTTACTAGATCGAATGCAAGCCAAGAACTGACTAAAGTGTCGAATTGCGTAGAAATATATTACGGGTCAATCGTTGGAAAAACCCGACAGCCTAGTGACACGAGAATTTTAATCAAGCCTGCGTGCTGACTGCGTGAACAGATACTTTTTATTAAGAAGAAGCAATAATGCTCTAACAAAATAAGGAGAGACCGGACGACCTTGACATGCTGTATTCGCGTGCACAGTTCATGTTTTTATCGAGGTTAATAAAAAAACAATAATGCTTTAATTAGGTTAGGAAAAACCCGGGGAAAACCGTGAGCTGAGAAATATTTTGTATCGTTTAAACGCAATTCGCTTAAATGGTTTAGTTGGTTTATTAACATTACAATGTAGGGAATTTACGTTTCGTAACAGTATCCCAAAGTAAGATTTCTAATTCATTCACGTGCCAAATGTCTAAAAGTCATCCTGCTGTAGCACTTAATTTCTTGTAGAAGAGACATGAATAGACATTTAAGGCCTCTTCCGCGTGCCATTGAAAATCCATCGGCGTGCCAGGTGTGGCATGCGTGGCGTAGGTTGCCGACCCCTGAACTACGATAAAGAAAGTAAAGCAGCGTTCACCCGTTTCTGTGGCCATAGTTTCTATTGGATTGTACTTTACCCCCCACTAAAGTCAGGTATCCACCAGAGCTGGGTAGACTCAGGGACACTCTCCAGACATTGGGAACACATTTCTAGCCTTCACCAGGATTCGAACACAGGTCCTTCGTCACGCCAGTTGAGGTCGGTAAAGTAAAGGCGGCTGTGCATAGCGCTGGACACACAAAGACCTAGTATGCCGTGGCCATAGAAACTGATGGACGCTGCTTCCCCGGCTCTACAGATCAATTTGATCCGACTGGATACTTTACTTAGAGGTCCGCCTACTCTGCGGCCTCTGGTCAGTAGATGCATTAAAAAAATGTGTGGGGTTTGGTAGAGGAAAAATAACGGGAAGGGACTAAACCTCACGGGCATTTATTGTATGCTTTCACCGGAATATCTATAAATAGTTGTCCAATATTGAATGTAGGGAGAAAATGTAATATTGAATGTAGAGAGAAAATGTAATATTGTTGTGGGCGTTGATGTGTGTGTATGTGTGTAGGCCTACGTGTGTACGTGTGTGTGTGTGTGTGTTTTGTTTCTTTGTTCGTTCTCTTGCTTCGATAATGCAGACACACAATCCTCACACCCACCTACAAAAAATAATTTCTGACAAAGCCATTAGGTAAATTGTAGAAAATTGCATTGCCATTCATTAATAGAATGCTGTTTAAATATACACGTGCGTCATATATTATACAACATTTCAAATCCGATGTATAAATACATTCAGTAAAAACAAAAACGAACTACGTTTTATATACTAATGTTTTTTTTTTTTAATATTCAAATTATTGTCCATTTCCTGGTATTTTAAAAAGTTGTCAACAAGTATAGATTTTAATATATTTTCCATTCTATTATGTTCACACTGTGTTTAAGGCTGTATCTAAGTCGGTACAACTTTTATGTTTAGACCATTTGGTCCGCACGTCACACGGGAAGACTATTATTTTATATTTTGTTTACTTTCTTTGATTAAAGACATGCCAGGTTACGATACTCTATCTAATCTACCTAATCTATCGAATCTGTTTAGCCTATCTGATCTATATAAGCTATCTAATTTATCTAATCTATCTGATCTTTTTAATCTATCTATGTCCAATCTAATCTATCTAACCTATCTAATCTTTCTGATCTATCTAATCTATCTAATCCATCTAATATTTCTAATCTATCTAATCTATCTAATCTATCTAATCTATCTAATCTATCTAATCTATCTAATCTGTCTAATCTGTCTAATCTATCTAATCTGTCTAATATATCTAATCTTTCTAATCTATCTAACCTATCTAATCTTTCTGATCAATCTAATCTATCTAATCCATCTAATATTTCTAATCTATCTAATCTATCTAATCTATCTAATCTATCTAATCCATCTAATATTTCTAATCTATCTAATCTATCTAATCCATCTAATATTTCTAATCTATCTAATCTATCTAATCCATCTAATATTTCTAATCTATCTAATCTATCTAATCTATCTAATCTATCTAATCAATCTAATCTGTCTAATCTGTCTAATCTATCTAATCTGTCTAATATATCTAATCTTTCTAATCTATCTAACCTATCTAATCTTTCTGATCTATCTAATCTATCTAATCCATCTAATATTTCTAATCTATCTAATCTATCTAATCTATCTAATCTATCTAATCTATCTAATCTATCTAATCTATCTAATCTGTCTAATCTGTCTAATCTATCTAATCTGTCTAATCTATCTAATCTATCTAATCTATCTAATCTTTCTAGTCTATCTAGTCTAATAATCTGTCTTATATGTCTGATTTATATACTCTATCTGATCTATCTAATCTATCTAATCTATCTAATCCATCTAATATTTCTAATCTATCTAATCTATCTAATCTATTTAATCTGTCTAATCTGTCTAACTTATCTAACCTATCTAATCTATCTAATCTATCTAATCTATCTAATCTATCTAATCTATCTAATCTATCTAATCTATCTAATCTATCTAATCTATCTAATCTATCTAATCTATCTAATCTATCTAATCTATCTAATCTATCTAATCTATCTAATCTATCTAATCTATCTAATCTATCTAATCTATCTAATCTATCTAATCTATCTAATCTATCTAATCTATCTAATCTATCTAATCTATCTAATCTATCTAATCTATCTAATCTATCTAATCTATCTAATCTTTCTAGTCTATCTAGTCTAATAATCTGTCTTATATGTCTGATTTATATACTCTATCTGATCTATCTAATCTATCTAATCTATCTAATATCTAATCTATCTAATATCTGATCTATCTGATCTATCTGATCTATTTGATCTTTCTGATCTATCTGATCTATCTGATCTATCTGATCTATCTGATCTATCTGATCTATCTGATCTATCTGATCTATCTGATCTATCTGATCTATCTGATCTATCTGATTTATCTAATCTATCTAGTCTATCTAGTCTATATAATCTGTCTTATAAGTCTGATTTATATAGGCTACTCTATCTGATCTATCTAATCTATCTAATATCTGATCTATCTGATCTGTGATCTATCTAATCTATCTGATCTATCTGATCTATCTGATCTATCTGATCTATCTGATCTATCTGATCTATCTGATCTATCTGATCTATCTGATGTATCTAATCCATCAATCAATCTAATCCATCTAATCTATCTAATCCATCTAATCCATCTAATCCATCTATTCTATCTATTCTATCTATTCTATCTATTCTATCTATTCTATCTATTCTATCTATTCTATCTATTCTATCTATTCTATCTATTCCATCTATTCTATCTAATCTATCTAATCTACCTAATCTAGCTAATGTAGGCCTACCTATTTCAGTGGTATATTGGACCGCAAAGTGGTAACAAAAGGACACACAAAAAGGATTAGCTCTAGACCTACTTTCTGAAGATCAATTTCCAGAAATACTTTTAACAATAGACAAAGCCTAAATCTATTACGAAATGTATTAACCGTCTCCTACTGATTTAATTGATCTGATTTTACTTGCTCGTCTAGGTACAACGACAAATCGTCTGACAGATACTTCGTCTAACTACTTTTCGTCTAATGGGACAGTTCGTTTATCAACACTTCGTCTACCTTACACTTCGTTTACTAGAGACTTAGTCTACCGCGACACTTCGTCTACCACAGACTTCATTTAACTACATTTTGTCTAACGGGACAGTTCGTCTTTCAACACTTCGTCTACCGCGACACTTCGTCTACCGCGACACTGTGTCTACCGGAGACTGCAACACCAACACTACAGTACAATACCTAAACCTTTACGGCTATTCTTCTACTATAGCGGAACAACAAAAGCAAAAAAACACACACACACACACACACACACACACACACATCATTGCAGCCTGGTAAGTTATCAGATAACTTGACGACTCATTATCTATGAATGATATTTGAAGCCCCCCCCCCCCTCCTCCCTAATCCAAATCATTGGCCATTTCCTCTGTCTCCTTATAAGTTAAACAACAACCAAAAAAACAACAACAACACACACACAATCACATACACACACATACACACGCATACACACACATTAACGATATAATTTATCTCGGCCATAAAGTTATCTTCCTTAGAGAGTTGCGTATCTTTGTTTACCTTGTGAATCTCTACTTGACGGTTATAGTTTTCCCTGCTTTTTTGTTTTGGCCTCGGTCCAACTTGCAGCCGACCCTCTCCTTAACCCCCCCCCCCTTCATGACCTTTGTTTTTCAGTGTCATTTTTCTTGCGTTTGTAGGACGGCGTTGGCAAAATAATATAACTAATTCACAAACAGACACGCTCATACGCATGCAGTTGTACACATACTTGCATTGGTGAGGGTTCCGAAGCTGTTAGGGAGCTAGGGTCCCCATTAACACAAGTTCCACCCCCCGCAGAGGAGGTTCTGAAACCGTTAGGGAGCTATGGTCCCCATTAACACAAGCTACACCCCCCGCAGAGAAGGTTCCGAAACTGTTAGGGAGCTAGGGCCCCCATTAACACAAGCTCCACCCCCCGCAGAGGAGGTTCTGAAACCGTTAGGGAGCTATGGTCCCCATTAACACAAGCTCCACCCCCGCAGAGAAGGTTCCGAAACTGTTAGGGAGCTAGGGCCCCCATTAACACAAGCTCCACCCCCCGCAGAGGAGGTTTTGAAACTGTTAGGGAGCTAGTGCTCCCATTAACACAAGCTCCACCCCCTGCAGAGGAGGTTCTGAAACTGTTAGGGAGTTAGTGTCCCCATTAACACAAGTTCCACCACTGCAGAGGAGGTTCCGAAACTGTTAGGGAGCTAGTGCTCCCATTAACACAAGCTCCACCCCCCGCAGAGGAGGTTCCGAAACTGTTAGGGAGCTAGTGCCCCCATTAACACAAGTTTCACCACTGCAGAGGAGGTTCCGAAACTGTTAGGGAGCTAGGATCCCCATTAACACAAGTTCCACCACTGCAGGTCATGAATGGAGCTTTAGGACTAAAATGCTCATCAAAGGTCCTTGCCTTTAATTAAAACAAAAATGTATTGCGTATTTTCTTGACTGTTTACCTACATGTGGTTGTTGTTTAAAGTGACAGTATTGACTTTATACGAATGAAGATTGGGGGTGTTAGCTGGTGGGTGGGGGGGAAGCGCGGGAAGGGGGCAACAGCAAAGTAAAGCCCATACCCAAGACGTAGACCTATGTGTGTGTATGTAGTGAGCAGGGCCCGATAGACACACACACACACACACAAAATGTGCTGGTGCGAGACTTTTTTTGGGCCCTCCTTTCCAACTCTAGTCATATCTAGATGATTTAATTACATTACATACGTTTTGAGAAACAGGAATCTTTATCTGAGGACCACTTTTGTGCAACTTTAATAAGATTTACCATTAGAATGTAAGGTTGTAATAATTTAGAACAGTGTAATATTAAAATAAATACATTAAAAGTTTACTATAATTTTGAAACAGGATATTAATAACATTATTTGAATGCTTTAAAATCCGTATATTTAAACCAAAGACTATAATACGAGGGCTTTTATCATTTATGGATCGATTGCTTTAATATTTCTGCTATATGATGACTCGAATGACTTCTTTTCGGAATTGCCGATTCCCGTTTGTATTGTAGAATTGTACACTTCCGTTTTATTTAATCTTTATGATTTTCTCAATGGAAAATTAAAATCAAAATTGAAAGTTATATAGGGCCTTCAGCGAAAACCTTTAGGCCGTAGGAGTAGTTTAAGACAGCGTTATTGGCTGCGCACGGAAAAAAAGAACAAGAACATATAAGATCTAAAAATAGAGCAAGCTGTCCATCTGTTTATAGTCTTTGTTAAAACTTCAAAAACTAATTTTAGCACAGATCTACATTTTAATTTAGTAGTTGTTAGATTTTTGTTTTGTTTTCGTTTTTTATCGTCCTTTGTTCTTTTGTCTCTTTTTTATTTCTTCGTTTTTCTTCCTAACGTCACCGCAAATTGACGCCCAAGGCCGACCACCTACGCCGCTTGCTGCGCCACTGTTTGGCCACCACTGGTCCACTCTACAAACCCAGGCGCCCGTGTCCTTGAACATTCTATGAGTGGCATTGTTTTTTTTTAATTCTAATCTTTGTTCCTAAGCACCCGTAGTTCTAGTTCTGTCTTTCCTACCCAAACCTTTTTTGTAGATTACCCATATTTCGGTGGGCGGCATTAGATATGATTTAGTTTATGCAAGACATTTGAGAGACAAGGGGTGGGGTTGGCAAAGAATCTTGGGAAAAAGGAGGGGGGTGCACAAGTTATTATAAATATTGATGTAAACTAAATAGTTCCTTGCCCCCTCCCCCTCCCTCCCCGCCCATTTCCCAGTGGATGCCGTAGCTCGCTGCATTTCCGACCTTTAACCTTTTGGGGTCAAGGGAGATGTAATAGAAGGATAGCAAAGATTTTTAATTCAGTCCTCTCCTAATCTCTTCCCCCCCCCATCCCTTTCCTATTTTCTTTCCTCTTTCCTCAACTCTTTTCTTGTTTCTCTCTCTCTCTCTCTCTCTTTCTCTCTCAGGTATAGAAGTAAAGTTTGTAATGTGCCAAGTACAGAAGTAATGTTTGTAATATTCCAAGTACAGAGGTAATGTTTGTAACGTGCTAAGTACAGAAGTAATGTTTGTAATGTGCTAAGTACAGAAGTAATGTTTGTAATATGCCAAATACAGAAGTAATGTTTGTAATATTCCAAGTACAGAGGTAATGCTTGTAATGTGCTAAGTACAGAAGTAATGTTTGTAATATTCCAAGTACAGAAGTAATGTTTGTAATCTGCTAAGTACAGAAGTAATGTTTGTAATATGCCAAATACAGAAGTAATGTTTGTAATATTCCAAATACAGAAGTAATGTTTGTAATATTCCAAGTACAGAAGTAATGTTTTTAATGTTCTAAGTACAGAAGTAATGTTTGTAATGTGCCAAGTACAGAAGTAATGTTTGTAATGTGCTAAGTACAGAAGTAATGTTTGTAATATGCCAAATACAGAAGTAATGTTTGTAATATTCCAAGTACAGAAGTAATGTTTGTAATGTTCTAAGTACAGAAGTAATGTTTGTAATGTGCCAAGTACAGAAGTAATGTTTGTAATGTGCTAAGTACAGAAGTAATGTTTGTAATATGCCAAATACAGAAGTAATGTTTGTAATATTCCAAGTACAGAAGTAATGTTTGTAATGTGCCAAGTACAGAAGTAATGTTTGTAATGTGCTAAGTACAGAAGTAATGTTTGTAATGTGCTAAGTACAGAAGTAATGTTTGTAATCTGCTAAATACAGAAGTAATGTTTGTAATGTGCTAAGTATAGAAGTAATGTTTGTAATCTGCTAAATACAGAAGTAATGTTTGTAATATGTTAAATACAGAAGTAATGTTTGTAATATTCCAAGTACAGAAGTAATGTTTGTAATGTTCTAAGTACAGAAGTAATGTTTGTAATGTGCTAAGTACAGAAGTAATGTTTGTAATATTCCAAGTACAGAAGTAGGCCTAATGTTTGTAATGTGCTAAGTACAGAAGTAATGTTTGTAATATACCAAATACAGAAGTAATGTTTGTAATATGCCAAATACAGAAGTAATGTTTATAATGTGGTACAGAAGTAATATTTAGCCCAACGAACCGTTGTACGGCCGCCAAGCATTTACCAAAGGAGAAAATAAAATTCTATTGCGGACGCAGAATACACCACACTACCACATATATTTAAAAATTCAATGGGGCGAGTAAAAAAATGAAAGATAATTATATTTAGGGAGGGTGGAGGGAGGGGAGAACGAAGAGACTAAAGAGAAATAAGGGGAGAGAGGGGTGAACTAAATAAAGATCTCATGGAGTCATGGAATGCCTGTAGTTCTAGCGCCATGAGGTGGAGAGACTATTTGAAGTTTACCTACATATGCCCCCCTCCCAACCCCCGGCACCCCCCAACCCTCGTATACACAGACTATATCTTCCGGAATGCCGAACGTTCCAGTCACAGCCATAAAGCAAACGGTTTAATTTCTTTATCTTTTGATTATTTCCATCTCTGTAGCAGTTGCGTCATTCTGGTGGCGGCAGGTGTTTGTGGGGGGGGGGGGGGGGGAAACAGGGAGCTTCTCAGGCTATCTATCTATCTGTCAGTCTATCTATGTATGTATGTATTATGTATCTGTCTATCTATCTATCTATCTGTCAGTCTATCTATGTATGTATGTATTATGTATCTGTCTATCTATCTATCTATCTGTCAGTCTATCTATGTATGTATGTATTATGTATCTGTCTATCTATCTATCTATCTGTCAGTCTATCTATGTATGTATGTATCTATCTATCTATCTATCTGTCAGTCTATGTATGTATGTATGTATTATGTATCTGTCTATCTATCTATCTATCTATCTTTCTATCTATCTATCTATCTATCTGTCTCTATATCTATCTGTCTATCTATCTATCTGTCTCTCTATCTATCTGTCTATCTATCTATCTATTTATCTATCTGTCTGTTTGTCTATCTATCTATCTATCTATCTATCTATCTATTTATCTATCTGTCTGTCTGTCTGTCTATCTATCTATCTATCTATCTATCTATCTATCTATCTATCTATCTATCTATCTATCTATCTATCTATCTGTCTGTCTATCTGTCTGTCTGTCTGTCTGTCTGTCTGTCTATCTATTTATCTATCTATCTCTCTATTTTTTATCTATAAATCTATCTATCTGTCTATCTATCTATCTATCTGTCTATCTATCTATCTATCTATCTATCTGTCTATTTATCTATAAATCTATCTGTCTATCTATCTATCTATCTGTCTATCTATCTATCTATCTATCTATCTATCTATCTCTCTACTTATCTATAAATCTATCTATCTGTCTATCTATCTATCTATCTATCTGTCTATCTATCTATCTATCTATCTATCTATCTATCTGTCTATCTACCTGTTTATATCTAACCGTTTTCAAATCCTGATAAAGGCTAGGATTTTACCCTGGAGTCGAGGGTGTCCCAGAGTCTACCCAGCCCTGACGGGTTGGCTACCTGACATGAGTTTTGTGTTGAAGTAAAGTAATTGCGACTGGGCATTGTGCTAGCCACACATTCCATAGTACGCCGTGTTGAATTTCACCGACGGGTAGGCCTACTTTACTTACTTACTAGGCCTGCCTATCCACCCAATTCTATATCTACTTATCTGTCATCCATACAAACATCGTATCAACAAACATGGTCTTTCAGCAACAACAACACAAGCTCTAACAATCACTTGCTAAACACGAGGGGGGGGGGGGGGGGCACTATTCTCTTCTGTCTTCATGTTGTCTTTCCAACTCAACACTTTATGATCCCCCCCCCCCCAAATCCCTTCACCCCTCACGCCCCACCAGAGATGGTAGCGAGTGAACGCCCCTGTCTGTTTGCTCAGCGTGTGGGTGATAACGGAGCTACTATCTTCAAGGGCTGAACCAAGTTTCTTTGGTTTAGGGGGGTGGTCTGTATTATTGGGGGTGAAGCTTTTAATTTTTTGTGTGGTTGTTGTTTTTTTTTTTTTAAATCTCTCTTGGAGGGAAGATGGATTAGCATCACGAGACGTGGAACTTAAAATGGCCAGAACATAAAACTCATAATTTCACCTCTCCCTCCACACCCCCTCCCCATCCCCTTGACGTAACACAAGAATGTATCTTATGTCATAACTTGGAGGTTAATGGTGAGTGGGGAGGTGGGGGGTGGAGGAGGGAGTGAGTAAAAAAATAAATTCGAACATTGGTGGTAAAAAAAAAAAAAACAGCAAAAAAATAAAAACCTGACAAACAAATAAAGATGGACGACATTGTTATCAGTGGCGGAGATTCGGGGGTTGTGTGTGGGCTGGCACTCCAAGTATTCGAAATAAAATGAAAACAACAGCTGGCGCCCTCTGTTACTCTCCCCCCTTCCCCCCCTTGCCTTCCTCACTTTTATAAGCACAAGAAATCTTTTCATTGCCTGGTAAGTTGATGGGTGGGGGGGGGGGGGGGGGAGTTGGGCTTGTAGGAGGGGTGTGGGGGGGGAGGTGAACAGCTAGCAATGGGAATATCTTTGCTTGAGGGTGAGTCTTGGCTAGCAGTATATCACACACAGAACTTTATCTATATCATCTTTAGTTAAGTTTTTTTTTCATTTGCAGGCGTTCCTCATGGACGGAAGAAACTATATATTACCCACTGGCTAAGGCCTACCAGAAACTGTGCGACCAACACAATGCACTAGCAGCGTTCCACCGCCCGCCGACAGTGCTTAATACACTTTTTGAAACACTGGTGGTGCAATGGGCGTTACATGATTTGAACCAAAAGCCTGTTCGCGGAAAGGCCCCTTAAAACACAGCAGTGTACCACCCAAACTTTTGGTTTCCATAATTATTGATTACCATATTATGTGTTTCAGATAAAAATTCACATACCTAAGAAGCTCACTCACAACAGATTGGGGAAGCAAAGAAGACATTCAGAACAGACTGAATAAAGCAAGAAATGCATTTAACAGCATGAACAACATCTGGAAATCCTGTCAAAACGAAATTAAAACTCTATAACAGCTGTGTCCTTCCTGTTCTTCTTAATGGTAAACGAATGTTGGCGCATGACACAACAGGACCTTGCGAAGCTTTCCACTTTTCACTCGAAAAACCTCAGGAGGATTTTAAACAATATTATGGCCAAAGAAAATATCCAACGAAGAATTAATGTCCCACAAAGACATGTGCACTATCATAATATAAAACACGTTGTGATGGATGGGCCATGTGTTGAGAAGAGAGGAAGGGAACATCTGCAAGACTGCCCCACACTGGACACCAGAAGAAAAAAAGAAAGAGAGGTCGACCAAAAGTAACCTGGCGCAGAACAGTAAAGCAGGATTAAAGGAACTTGGTCACACCTTGGGTACGATCGGAATTGTCGCACGTGACCGACAAAGATGGAAAGACTTTGTTGCAGCCCTATGCACCAAGGGTGTTACAGGCAGTAAGTAAGTAAGGTTATGTCTTTTCTTAACAATAAGGCGAACCCCCCCCCCCCCCCCCCCCCCCCCCAGAAAAAAACAAAAAAAACAACAACAACAACAAACAAGCAAATTAGACTGACTCTAGTAAACTCGTAAAGACAGCGAAGTCTGCGGATACTGGAAAAGTTGCATACAAATCTCGCAGCCATCTTAGATGTTTCATTTCCGGCAACAATGGGGTGTGACGTCATTATTGGGAACTCGACTAGAGCATAAATTTGCAATAGAGCGTTCTTAGTGGGCGTGGCATAGGTTTTTAGTGACGTATTTGTGTAAATAAAGAACCCACTTGAGGTACAAATGTAACGTGGTGAAAGTGAAGTACTTCTTTATCATGCAAAATTCACATCTGAATATTGGCTATCCTACTCAAAAATAAGGAGGTAAAT
Organism: Anisus vortex; assembly: GCA_949126835.1. Classification (NCBI taxonomy): domain Eukaryota; kingdom Metazoa; phylum Mollusca; class Gastropoda; family Planorbidae; genus Anisus; species Anisus vortex. The sequence goes on along the minus strand of OX421502.1, from coordinate 37,294,212 downwards.
AGTAGTACTGTAGATTAATTGATTAATGTGATTAGGCTAGGGCCGGCTAGACCTATTTACACTTTCAATTTCACTTTATAGGCCTACACTTTTAATGTTTTGTAGGCTAGGCTACGATGTCAAGTGATAGTGTTGGGTGAATAGGCTATCTAGTCTAGTCATGTCACTAATAGGCTCACATCGTCTATGATCTATGTCTATGATAATAATAAAATAGCCTATTTTATTTAACATACATAATACAGCTTAAATCTTAATAAGACTTGAAAACACAACACATCATTTAAAAAAAAGCTCGAGCCTATATGAAACTTTATTAATACAGCGGCCATTATTTACTTGTACACCATTACAGAAATTAAACACAAATCACGTTCTTTTTGTCACGTGATTGCAAACGCCCTATAGGTGTGGCTTAGTTTTCTAGGTCACGTAACTATGTAAAATAGAAGCCATGATGGAGACATGGTGAAATAAAAATGTGTTCTTTATAATGTCTTTTTTACACCCAAAATATAAGGAATTTGTTTCCATAAATCTTGATATTTAAATGTGATACTAGTCCTTAGTAGTCCGTCCACGAAATAAACAAGATCTTAGGCTTTTATAGTTTTTCATTAGCTCTTGGGAAACATTGCACAGACTACCTTTTGCTTTACTTTTAGATAGTAAGTTAAGGCTAAATTTCGACACTCGACAATCTTCAATTAAATATTCTGCACTTAAGGAACCTATTTCATTGATTTTTAATGGTTTAAAATTTTAGCTTTCATTTTCATCGCATGACAAGTGTTTAATATATTTTTACGTCATATTGTTGAAATGATGATGTTTACCAAAATAAAACCTTTTTAAGCCTATAGTAATACGGCTGCCATTGTTGACCACTACACAAAGCAAACAAACATCACGTGCTTTTTGTCAAGTGAATGCAAAAGCTCTGTAGTCTATAGCAACGTGTTTCAAAAATTAAATCGGTTCTTTAAAAAAAAAGGTTCAATATAGATTTAGTGGGTCATGGTTTGTTTATTTTGTTTCCTTCCAAAACGTCACTTCCGTATGAGGCTAGTCCAGATCTCGTCCCTTTGAGGAAAAATCTCTTCAGTTGGTCTTTAAAATCTATTTTTATTGCAGCGAAGAAGATCTTTTAAGTAAATTACTGATTATAGCTTAAATTAGTTATAGTTAATAACACGATATTTTTTAGTGTCTTGTAGGGACGTGATCCGGCTCTGAGTTCAACTCAATGTCCTATAGCAGGGGTTGGGAACCTTTTTGTGTGAGAGAGCCATGGACACCACATATTTTGAAAAGTAATTATGTGAGAGCCATACGTATAAAACAAAAAATTTAAGTAAATGTGTGCAAGAGTTAGATCTATGGTCCCCATAATTACAATGAATACAGGGTTGCTATTTTTCTGTCTTTTAGATCAGCAGAGTTTATATCTCCTTTACCAATTCTGATGCTGAGCTGCAGTAGACTTAAGCTCATTTGTAGAATGAAATATTGATATGCAATTAATATGTAGATCAAAGGAGTCTAAAGAAACATTTTTTTATAATCGAACATTTGTCTGCGAGCCAGATGCAGCCATCAATAGAGCCACATCTAGCTCTCGAGCCATAGGATCCCGACCCCTGACCTATAGCCTCCCTGCACCCTCCGCAGGAATAGCGACAATGTATCGGACGCTTTCAATATCCCCCCCCCCCTCCTGCGTGGGTAAACCTAGTTGTGCGGTGTGCCCCATCAGTGGCGGCATGCCTCGAACATGGTCTTGGTGTGTCCCCCCCTCCCCCACCTTTGACCCACTCCTTCCACGTTACGCTCTGGACTCAGGCACCGGAAGCTCGTCCATGTTTGTCTTTAGAAATATAAAAAAATGATTTCCTTTCCCGCTCTCTCCCTCCCTGCCCCCCCCCCCCCTCTACACTTCTCGCTTCCATTCCTCTCCTACACCCATCTCCACCCCATGGACCCCCCCCTTCCCAAACAACAAATGATAAAATTTACTTGTCTCGACGGGAAACTGGGACAGCACGTGCTAGAAATTCTAGCATACACAAAAATAAAAATAAAAAATAAAAAATTTCAGTCTGGGATTCCAAACGTCGGGCTCGCGTCAAGACGAGCTGTCAGCGCCTGGGTGCCAGGGAGTGACCTCTGACCTTTAGCCAAGCCTTCAACCATGAACATAGCTGCAAGTATCCAGCCGCCCCCCCCCCCCTAAAAATAAAACAACAATAACACATAACACAACATGTAATAAGCCTACACGTTTTTGTATTGTGGGTTCTGATTAAAAAATAAATATGGCCTCATCTAGCCATATTTGTCTGTTCTTCATTTAATTAGAGAGAATAGTTTAATTTAAATACCGAGGAGCTTTTAAATGAAAAAAAAAAAGAAATAATTAAATCTATTTTAAAACGAAAAGTTTAATTAAGGCGGAAAAAAAATTACTTCAAAACAGTAAATAGGTTCATGTAAATTTATATTGTTCTACACGAGAGTCATGTCCCTTGTATTTGCTGCCATTCTTGTCTCCCCCACTGATATATACAAGAGAATGGATAGCGCCTTCATGATAAATTTGTAAGTGCAAATTGAGGCCAGAATTGACTATCACTATCTACACCATAGGTTCTCAACGGGGGCCCTATCGCCCCCCCCCCCCCCCCGCGGGGGCGGTGGGAGACTTTAGGGGGGGGGGGCGCTGACGATCCAGGGGGCGATTGGAGGCGGTGAATGGCAAGTGGGCGGTTCAAACGTACCTGATATATTTTGAACACCTCAGCTATTTGAATCGATTAGGTTTTGGATTAAATATGATGTAAACACAAGTGCTGCTAAATATCAGAAATTCCCCAAAGTAGGCCTACACATTATATATTAATAGGAAATAGGAATCGCGATGACTTTTCCAAGAAGAAGGGGTCAGTATTAGACGGCTGGTGCAACCGACACGCCAACCGACATGTCGACGGTTCTATCCCCTCCACCAACCGCTCCCTGTACTCAATAAACGTAAGCTAAATGTAAAGCTTGATTGTCTGGTAGCATAGCGTAGTTATAAAGGTAATTGTGATGTCATAACGTTCTAATATTAATTTTATTTAAAAAATTTTAAAATATTTTTATCTCAGTTTTAATACTGAGATGTCCTTTAATGTGTTTCTTTAATGTGTTTATGGTTTACATTATAACTTTTGCTATATCGTTAAGTGGAATAGATACTTGGTAATCAAACAAACTGAGTAGTTAATGTAATGTTTGAAAATATACATACAACTTCTTTAGTCATATAATATTTATATAATTTTCCAATACTTTTTATAGTTTGATCACTTGAAAGTTATACATTGTAAGCCATTTTTTTTATAAAAGAAAAAAAACATTAGAAATATTAGCCTCTTGTTTATGTAATTTTTTTTATCAATTCATTTTTATAAAAAAAGTTTCCTTTTCAGTTGTTTTTTTAAATAATACAAAAGCGCACAAATCTAGTCGGTCTAAAAATAATTGCGTAAACTCTATTGACCCTTTTAACTTCCGGGGGGGGGGGGGGGGGTGGGGGCGGTGAGCTGAAAAAAAAATTTTAAAAGGGGGCGGTGATCTACACTCTTCACCAGGGGTCGGCAACGTTTTTATAATAGAGTGCCAAAGTTGGATTTCTAATTCATTCAGCGTGCCAACAGCTTAACCCTCATCTTTTTCTAGAACTCCATGTTTTGTAGAAGTGATATGAATTATTGCTTTCTGCGGTGTTCCGCGTGCCATTGAAAATAGCGTTCCGTAGGTTGCCGACCTCTGCTCTAACACTATTCACGTATCCGTATAAGCCAGTTATAGGAATAAACAAGCTATAATTAGAACTACTCTAAACAATAGAAATGAAGTCTAAGTCACTTGAAATGTATTTTACAGGTCAGTATTGAGGAAATATAATTTTATAGATAAGTGAAAGCTGTTTGATTTTGGCATCAAGGAATCTAGTTTCCGGGCCCAGTCCATTCTTTTTATAGACCAGTGGTCTCTCTGATAGACCAGGAAAAAAAATACTGGCCATCACCATGATCTGAACCCAGGACCCTCGGTACGCCTGCCGAACGCGCTGCCCAACGTGCCGTCTTCACAGGTACGCACGCATGTGTGTAAAACTATCTCTCACTGGTATTTTCGTTTGTTAAGGGTTATACACAAACGACTGTTGTATTTTTTAAAAAGTTATCACTAGGGGCTTAAAGATCGGATATATGTCTTTTTTACCATCCATTCATTTCTATAGATAAAAGTAGGTTAAGGAAGACTACAGTGTATCTATAGTCACTCGCACGCCATAAACCTGCTATTCACCGTAGAGTAAAACTCCAAGTGTCAGTTCAGCTTGAACAGAATACTTAATACATAACATGATACACAGATTTGAGCATTAATATTTAAAGAAAATAATTCCTTTTTCTATTTGGCCTTTAAATAAGCCAGATTTTTGTTGTTGCCTTAAAAAAAAAAAAGAAATCTAAATATATATTTTTTGATACATAAATTTATTTATTTATTTTGGTATCTTTTTTCTTTTGCTTCTTCCTCTTTTAACCAATCGTTGAGCGACGTTGGGGACCACGTGAGCACAGACTTAGCACGTGGTGAATGGTTCTAGCGGTGCCAGGGTTTGAGAGAACGTGTGTTTGTGAACGTGTGTTTGTGTGTGTGGATGCTGATTTGGGGGGGGGGGGGGGGGGGGGGTCGAGCTAAAGGGAAATTAAATGTTCAGAATGTCGGCCGCTTCTCCTACTCCCCCCCCCCCATCACCCAACATTTCCCGCCCCCCACCTGCACCCCTCCTTTCCTACTATATATTAAATTCATTTTGCTAACCCCCCTCCCCCCTCCGCCGCCCACCCCTTTTTATTTTGTTTTTCCTCCTGCCTCCTCCTCCGCCTCCTTCCTCACGTTGGCTTCTGTGTGCGGCGAAGTTTCCGCCCACCACGGTGAGCAGCGCACGCGTGCCCTGTGCAGTGCTCACTATAACAGAAGGCTTGGTGGTGTGTTGTACAAGATCATGGAGAGACAGAATGAATGAGAGAGAATGAGAGAGAGAGAGAGAGAGAGAGAGGGAAGGGAGAGATTGGTAGCGATTTAGGACCATTCATTGTGTGGCTTTTTGCGTGCAGCGACTCTTCGTGGATTAGAGCGATTAATGGAAATAAATAGAAAACTACGACGAATGCTGAAAACTGTAATGTGAAAGACAGAGAGAGGGGGAGAGAGAGAGATAGATAGAGAGAGAGAGAGGGAGAGAGAGAGAGAGAGAGATAGAGAGAGAGAGAAGCAATGAGATATAAAAAAAATAGCACTATTACGGTGGTAAAATTTTCTGAACATGTGTGTTCACGTATTGCCAACCATTCATCTACAAATGAAAGTGCTTTAAAATCTACACAGTTGGCACCATTAGCTTATTGGTCAGGAAGAGGCTAAGTTGGCAGTACATTGGTTTAAATATTCCAGGCTTTCAACTTCAAACAACAACAAAAAAAAAACTTCCAGCTAGGGAGAAAAACACATACGCAGACAAAATGTTTAAAAATACTTTAACGCCAAACAGGCAAGGATGGCGATGCCTCTTCCCACACGCCCACCCTTCCCCCCTCCCGCCCCCTTGGTACCATCTCTAAACTTACTCCCACTCGCCCCCCCCCTCCCCCATCACTCGTGAGACACCGACGTCAGTAAAAGTTGAAACTATTTCTCTCCCCCCTCCCCCTTCCCCAATCGCCCTGACCCTTCCCCTCACCTTCCTCCCCCCCCCCCCCAAGCCTAACCTCTCCTTCCTTCCTCTTCATAGCACGTCCACATTCACTCACTCGCTCTCTCTCTCTCTCTCTTTCTCTCCATCCCTCGGCGCCTGGCGAAGGTCGCCGTTACCCGTTTTTGTGTAGTTGTTTCTCTCTCTCTCTCTCTCTCTCTCTCTCTTTCCCTCTTCCAGTGTTGCCATGGCTACCATTCGGCCTATACTATTTCGTTTTCAAAAGCGGTGGCTGTGCTAAAAGGTGCAGGGCGGCGGAGTGGGGGTGGGGCGCTTTATTTTCTTTTTGTTTTTTTGTTATTTTTTTGTTATTGTTATTAATCTATTACTGAAAAGGTTGAACACCATATTGCGAGCATGGACAACTTTTAAAAAAAGAATAATAATCTATTATCGCAAAAAACAACAACTGTGTGTGTGTGTGGAAGTGGATCTAGATATAGGCCCTATTTATAGATAGTGAGATGAGGGGGCGGGGGAGAAAGAGGCAGCGAAAATTGTGGAGGAAGAGAGGGGATAAAAATGATAGAGTGAAGAAATATAAAGGGGGAAATAAATCCAAAATGAGATGGAGAGATGGAAAGGAATGAAAGAATGATGAAGGAAGAAAGGAAGAAGGAAAATGAAACCCACAGACTATCAGGAGCTGTGAGATTTGAGAGGTCAGCTAATGATGGAGGGAAGAAATGAAGGCGCGTGTATGTAAAAGAGAGACAGAGAGAGAGAGAGAGAGAATTAGAAAGATGTGGAGAGAGTTTAAAATGAGTTTTGCCAGGTGTGTAGGACGATTGTGTCTAAATGCGCTCTCCCGCTCACGCAGTGGCGCGCATACAACTTCCACACCAACTCACACCGGACGAACGCTTCCACTGAACTGTCGCACACACCAGAACGCCATACAACATCACACCAGTTGCACATTTACTCACACACCAGTCACACATACAAAATCACTCCAGCTGCACATTTACTCACACACCAGTCACACATACAACATCACACCAGTTGCACATTTACTCACACGCCAGTCACACATACAACATCACACCAGTTGCATATTTACTCACACACCAGTCACACATACAACATCACACCAGTTGCACATTTACTCACACACCAGTCACACATACAACATCACAGCAGTTGCACATTTACTCATACACCAGTCACACATACAGCATCACACCAGTTGCACATTTACTCACACACCAGTCACACATACAGCATCACACCAGTTGCACATTTACTCACACACCAGTCACACATACAACATCACACCAGTTGCACATTTACTCACACACCAGTCACACATACAACATCACACCAGTTGCACATTTACTCACACACCAGTCACACATACAACAGCACACCAGTTGCACATTTACTCACACACCAGTCACACATACAACATCACACCAGTTGCGCATTTACTCACACACCAGTCACACATACAGCATCACACCAGTTGCACATTTACTCACACACTAGTCGCACATATACTCACACACCAGTCACTTATCATATACCCAAGCGCCAGTCGCACATTGTATACCCACACACCAGTCACACATCATATACCCACACACCAGTCACACATTATATACCCACACACCAGTCACACATCATATACCCACACACCAGTCACACATCATATACCCACACACCAGTCACTTATCATATACCCACACACCAGTCACACATAATATACCCACACACCAGTTACTTATCATATACCCACACACCAGTCACACATCATATACACACACACCAGTCACACATCATATACCCACACACCAGTCACACATCATATACACACACACCAGTCACACATCATATACACACACACCAGTCACACATCATATACACACACACCAGTCACACATCATATACCCACACACCAGTCACACATCATATACCCACACACTAGTCACACATCTTATACCCACACACTAGTCACACATCTTATACCCACACACCAGTCACACATCATATACCCACACACACAAGTTACACATCATATACCCACACACCAGTCGCACATCTTATACCCACACACTAGTCACACATCTTATACCCACACACTAGTCACACATCTTATACCCACACACCCTTCACACATCATATACCCACACACACAAGTTACACATCATATACCCACACACCAGTCACACATCATATACCCACACACCAGTCACACATCATATACCCACACACCAGTTACACATCATATACACACACACACCAGTTACACATCATATACCCACACACCAGTCATACATCATATACCCACACACCAGTCACACATCATATACCCACACACCAGTCACACATCATATACCCACACACCAGTCACACATCATATACCCACACACCAGTCACACATCATATACCCACACACCAGTCACACATCATATACTCACACACCAGTCACACATCATATACCCACACACAACAGTCACACATCATATACCCACACACCAGTTACACATCATATACCCACACACCAGTCACACATCATATACCCACACACCAGTCACACATCATATACCCACACACACAAGACGCGCAAATACAAACATAATAAATGCGCACATTGCTAGATTATGCTTGTTATTATTGCGATTATTTTTGTTAAGGTAAATGCATTCTCATATTTCCTTGAGTGTGTTACTGTGTGTGTGTTCGTGTGTTACTGTGTGTGTGTGTGTTCGTGTGTTACTGTGTGTGTGTTCGTGTGTTACTGTGTGTGTGTTCGTGTGTTACTGTGTGTGTGTGTTCGTGTGTTACTGTGTGTGTGTGTTCGTGTGTGTTCGTCTGTGTTTGTGTGGGCGAGTCTGTGTTATGAATAAATAATGAATGAAAGGTTGAATGAATAAATGTCTTCAGACTGATGATAGCCAACGTAATGGCGCTTCTCGTCAACGTGGGCGTTTTGAGTGGGGCGTTGTTGTGGCGTTTGGTGGGGGGGGGGGGGGGAGGAGGCAC